>SCDY01000157.1:0-88982 GCA_004143825.1 Drosophila micromelanica
AAAAAATTTTTTTTCAAAATTTAGAATTGTGAGTTTACATTTTTAATCGATTGTATTTGCCATATTAGCTTAAAAAACAACATTTAAGGTGATTCTGAGGGGGTTCAAAATTTTGGTCATAAATTATGTTGAGTTGGTCATGAGTGTTGGTGGAGGTGTGTTTGTCGCCGAAATTTTGTGCCGATCTTTAAAGGCGGTGGCCAGTTATCTACCCTCTACATTTGGTAACTCTAGCTTAAAAACTGTGGGAGATACAGGAATTTGCGGCGGGGCGGGGGCGCTGGGGGGCGTTATAGTGGGCGTGGCCTCAAGGTCTCAATCTTTAGGGGAGGTCACCAGCTATCTACCTGCCAAATTTGGTGGCTCTATCTTAAAAATTGAGCGATATATACACGTTTTATCGATTTGTGGCCAAAAATGTTTGTCTTTGATGTTTGGGGGAGCTTTCCAGTAATATAAATCCCAAATTTGGTGACCCTAGCTCAAAAACTGTGGGAGATATAGTCATATCCGATTTTCGTGAACGAGTATAAAAACGGAGCATTTTCGATCATTTGAAATAAACTTGATCTGCGTATGATATATACGAGCCGAATGAGTTCAAGATTAGCTTTCTAGTTTTTGTAGAGTCTAAAATAGATGCGTTTATATAAACAGTCGGTCAGATGGCCACTGATGCTGATCAAGTATATATATACTTTATGCTTCCTTCTGTCTGTTACATACATTTGCAGAAAACCATTTTACCCTTTTTTTACCCATTTTCAATGTGTTCAGGGTATAAATAAATAATAGTAATAAATCTTCAAAAATTCGAAGTATCTCGTACTTGGTATATCTTATCTTAAGAAATGAAAGTTTATCCCGTTGCACAAAATTATGTCTTCTGAAAGAACGTGATTAGTTTTCCACGTAAAACCAAGCTTTATATGAGTATCAGTGACACAAGAATATTTTACAAGCTCATAATTAAGATTCCACTCAATGAAATGTAAATAAAACAAATTATAATTTCACATAGCAAACCCATATAAACACATACAACAATTGATATTATTTATACAACTAATGATATTTAATGTAGTTTAATATACTAAATCAGTACAACTAATAGAAATTAACATAAACGCCAAAGCGTTAAAGGAAAAATGATCAAGTTTGTTGGGATAGTGCGTACCAAGGGTTTGTCAATTGCCTCATAAGTTGTGTGATTTGGGCACTATCTAATAGCGAGCCACCTGACCACCGTAACGATCTTGTGCGGGGCGACTGCCTCCGTACATGCCACCGGCGCCGCTATTGCCCTGATAGCCGCCGGAGCGATCGTTGTAGCTGCGATCAAAACGACTTTGCGCTTGCATTGGACGCCAGTTGTCATCGATGGGGGCCGACTTTTGCCATGAATTGTTCCCGTGCATGTTCGAGGACATTCCATTATTGCTGTAAGACTTTAATGGCCCGCCGCCTCCCCCCAGATGATTGCTACCACTGCCGCCACCGGATGGTGCCCATATATTCACGCTGTTTGAGTTGCTGCCGTACCCGCTGGTGGATCCGCTGCTAGTGGTGTTATCATAGCGTTTGTTGCCGCCACTGAAATGATTCAAGAAAGTTGTTGAGGTGTCGTCGCTTTGAACCAATGATGATTTATGCTTACTGTGACATGTCGTCGACACCGCCACGTCTGTAATTAGAGGTGTTGCTACGGTCAGAATCATTGTAGCGACCACCGCCACCACCAGCGCCGCCGCTTGTGTTGTTCTTGTGACCATAAGAGCCAGCTACGTTTCCAGTATTGTTCTTGTGCACGTAGGAGCCAGCACCACTTGTGTTGCTCTTATGAACGTATGAGCTGCTTGATCCACCAGTTCCTACCCCACCTGACGAAACTGCCAAATGACGCACCTCCACCTCGCGCTTGTAATCTTCACGCTTGCTGGTGGTGGATGTTGAGTAATCATGCTTCGAGCTTGCTCCGTAGTCGTTTCCAGAGCGCTTAGTCGGAACCGCAGCGTAGTCATCAATAGCACTGCGCTTGGTGCCGGTGGAGCTACCATAATCACTTCGCTTATTTGAGGAATACTCAAGCCGCTTTGAACTGGAGTAGTCATCAAGGCCCCGTTTGGAGCTCGATGAGGTGCCATAATCATCATGCTTTTTGTCATAAGTGCTAGTGCTGTCGTAAATAGAGATCTTAGTATAAATAGATAACAATGAGGTGGCCATCACATACTTGCGTGAGCTAACCAATGAGGCATCAAAGCGCGGCGGTGGTGGCGCATCAAAGACCGCGGAGCGCTTGCGGTCAGAAACATCGGTGTATCGATCATCAGTGCGCTTGCTTAGCGAACGTTTAACAGGATCGTCGCGTGACTCCATAATCCTACCAAAAGTGGCAAGTAAGGAAAGATGAAAAGAGTAAAGAGCACAACATTAGCAACATTTTAAAAGTGGTTCGGATCGATTTTGGTACACATGTACGTAGATATAATTTAAACTACGATGCAGTACATTTGCAATTGCATAAACATACATTAATGCAAAAGCATTTGCCTAGACTGTCCGGCAGTTTTTCGGGTTGAAGGAACAACGTGGCTGCTGCAACTTAACACACTAATTTACACGGCCAAATGCCATTTGAGTATATGTAAAAATAAATATGGTGTTGTTGTTTTTAGCGTTGTGTGTGCAACGCGTTTACGTTTATCATACTTCATCTGTTGTCGCTTCAACTCGAGGCGCTCCAGCTCGATTTTTTCACGCTCCAGTTTCTGACGCTCCCGCTCCATGCGCAGCAATTCGGCCTTCTCGCGCTCAAGGCGCTCCCGCTCGATGGCTAGCTTGCGCCGCTCCTCGGCCAGACGTTCCTCCTCAATGCGCTGCCGTTCGCGTGCCTCGCGACGCCTCCGCTCCTCCTCGCGCAGCTCACGCTCCCGTTCACGCAAGCGCTGGCGCTCGCGCTCCTCACGTATCTTCTGATAGGATAACATCTCACGCTGGCGTCGTTCACGCTCGCGCTGACGCTGCTGAATTTCACGATCAACGTCGCGAGGTTGACGCGTCGGACGGCGATCGTTGGATCCATCACGATGTAGAGACTTGTGACCGGTGCCAGAGCGCTGATCGCGCTCGTGGCGCTTGTCACTGACCGACGACGGCTTGTCCTTGTCGTCGCGTGATGACTTGTTGCTGCGCTCCTTGTCCTTGCCGTCCCGCTTGTTGCTGGATTCGCCGCCTGTGCTCTTGCCCTCCCCGCTGACATCACCACCCTTTTTGTCATCGCAGCCGCCGCCCTTGCCGTTGGACTTCTTATCGTCATCCTTCTTCTTCAAGTCGTTGCTGGACTTGCTGTTCGCCTTGTTGTTGCCCTTGTTGCCGGCATCTTTGGATGAACTTGCGCTGCCCCCAATTTCGTTCTTGGTGCGTTCAACTGAAATTATACGGCCATGCAGTTCCGTACGATGTAGATTCTCAATGCAGCGCGAGGCGTCGCCTGACGAGGACATGGTCACATAGCCGTAACAGCGTGTGCCGGGTGTGCGTGTATTGGTGACCACCTTCGCTCCAATGACCTTGCCGAACTTGGAGAAAATGGCCTTCAAATCACTGGCGCGTGTCAAAGTTGACAAACCGGACACCCAGAGATTGCGTGACAGCAACGCCTGCTTGCCAGCAGCAGTGGACGAAGCACCAGCAGCGCCAGAGCCTCCGCCCAATCCCGGCTTGTTGGCAGCGGCACCCGAAGATGCCGACGCTGCACCTGCTGCTGTTGTCGATGTTTTCTCTGCAAGTTCCATGTAAATAATAACAATATTGGAAGAGAGTTATGGTCAGAGCTGTGGCTGGTTAACTGTTTTGGTATTTGGTATTGATTTTGATCATTGATCATTAAGGGAAGCACTTTAAACGCACACTTTGTAGCTGCTGCTGCTTGCTGTTGTATCGTTAATTATCGACAAAACGAACCTGACTGATTCTACATTATAAGTTCATATATATCATTATTGATCTGCGCGCTACGAAAGCTAAGAGAGTGTGAATTTGATTGGGTTGCTGATGATGCTGCTGCTGTTGCTGCTGCTGCCGCTGCTGCTGTCGCTGTCGCTGCCGTTCCTGGTGCATGTGTCATCGGAAGGGATATCGTGCATGTTAGTCAGGTTGCCATCAAGCCAGTAGAGAGTGAAGATACTGCCAGCTGCCATATGTACACGTGGTCCTCAGACCTTCGTAGTCATGAACGCCGACTCCGCCGCCGCCGCCGCCATCGCCTTCGCCACCGCCATCGTCATAGTTCTGAAGCTTACTAATTTAAGTTGAAGGATTACTTAAGGGGACCTTGCCCTCTGGACTTTTTAGCAAAGCGTAGATTATCGCTGGTAGTCAGGTGTCCAAATTGCAGTTCGATTGTAATGCTCATTCACACAATTTGAATGAAGCCGACGATTTCACCTAAATTGTCTTCAAACATGTCGATGAAAGCTGTCTCCTGAAGTACTTAGTCTGCCAACAGACATCAGCTCCGCACGTTATTTTCACCTTCTGTTCATAGGAAGACCACAAGGTTAATGTATTGAAACCACTGCCAGCAAATCGTATGTTGTCCTTTAGGAAACCAGTGTGGTATTCATAAAACGAGTATCCCGAGTTTACGATATTATTTGGTAGCAGATTGACTATTGTTGTGCATATGTTTTGTATGCATACTATATAGTATATGTGCTTATGGTTTCCTTTCGGATAATTTGCGAGCCGGCCACTCCGGTTCGTCCACTCCTTTCCCAACCAAATTCACACTCTCTTTCACACTCTGTTCACGAGAGTGTTGCACATTGGTTTTTTTTTTTTTGTTTTATTTTTTTTTTTTTTTTTGGTCTTGCAAGCTTTAACTTTTTCATGCATGGCCTAACCAACTTATAAATATATAACCTTTCAAGCACACTGATCTTCCTTGTGCAAAAGAAACATAAATTACCTTTATCGTCTTTTTGATTCGACGATTTCGAAGCCGGTTTTTGATCGCTATACAGTCCAGGTTATAAATTTGCGTTAAAAATAAAGTAAGAATAAATGTAAGATGTTATTAGTATAGTGAAAAAGATAATACGCCAGTTGTAAACTAACGATATTTAAATAGAAGTTTGTGTCAACCAACCTCGAATCCTTTTTATCCGTGGACTTCTCATCCTTCTTCTTTGATCGAGTGCTCTCATCCTCCTTGTGATTCTTTTTATCTCCGTCCTTAGAAACTGCACTCGATTTATCATTTTTGTTTGCCGGTTTTACTATTTAATGCGTTATACAAGGAAAATTTTAAAATTTAATGTGAGTGACCAGTTAGGAGGCTCTGTACCCAACTGCTAACTGCCGAATATGCAAAGTTGAACGAATAAGCAGGTTTTTCTTCTCCTATTTCCAATTATAAATTATAAAAAACTGACTAAAGTCCATACCGTTTAAAAAATATTATTTTTTTTAACAAAGTGCTAGTGGGGAAAATTAAAAATTAAATAACTAGAAAAAAAATTTTAAATTTGACTTAATCTACTCAACTAGTTGTTCTGATCAAAAAAAAATGTGGCTCTTTCCGCTTGTTACGTGCTTTTGCAAATCGTTTTGTCTTTTTACCCTTGGGTACAGAATATGACCTTATAGTAATTAATTATGTTATATCAAAAACATTACGCAAAATGTGTTTGAACAGCACAAAAGCTGAGAAAGCTTCTCTGACACACTTTGATGAATGTACGCGTGCATTCGGCGGGACAAAAAACCCAGTTCAAGAACATTTACAAGAGATATTTTCAGACAATGCTTACCCGACTTAATGGACTTATCGTCAGGGGCCTAAAATGAAAATTGAATTAAGCACGAGGCCTTAATCACTGTTTATTAATACATTACCTCATCATGTAAAAGTTTTTGTTCTTCTTCACCAATTGTTAAATTGATGGACTCGTCATTGTCCATGTTTACAGTGTCGCCTGTGTTCTCTTCCTGGATCTCCTCTTCACCCGCAGGCTCGCCCTCACCTTCTTCGGCGCAGTCTTCTTTTTTGGGCTCTTCACTGCCATTTTGTTCCTGACCAGATTCATCTGCATCCCCACCATCCTCTTCACCGTCATCATCATCGTCATCTAATATGACACACACATCGTCGACATCGCCCACTTGATCTATTTCGTGGCCATCATCATCGGCGTGGTGAGCACCGTCTACCACATCGCCATTGGCATTGTCGTCCTCGCCAGCTGCCTGGTTTTCCTCATCGGGATCAATTGGCTCTTCCTTAATTTGAACATCGCTAACAGCTTCTTTCATTGGTGTTGGCATAGGTTTTTTTGCCTTTGGTGCCGACGCAATCAGATGTGTGTTAGGGTCGACGCCCTCCTCTTTTAATGCCTATAAAAACGTGCACATTGTACACCTGCACTATCGTCGAACCCTCTTGTGTACGTACCCTTTCAAGGCGTTCGATAAGCACAGCCTTTGGACCCACGGTCTCCAGCTTGCGCTTTTCCAACTCATCTTTCAAATCGCAGACCCGCAACTCGCTGATTTTTTTGCCGATCTCGGGCATTTTTTCTAATTCTTATTCACAAAGTCAATAAAGTTACTTTTGCTTTATTGAAGCATTCACATAAATCGCAAGAATAAAAATCAGACTTTTCTCAAGTTTACAACGTATGTAATTCCGTATGCCAACTGAGAATCTTTCACAATTTTTTCAATAATCAAAATGGCGACATTGGTAAAAGTCTTCCAGGGATGGCATTTCGATAAACAGGGCTACAAATTGATATTACGAATGTTGTCAAAACAGGGTGGCAGCATTAAACATGTTTATTCATGGCGACTAAAAGAAATGATATGAATGTTATTTTTAATATAAATAATAATATTACAAACAGTTGCAGAG
Organism: Drosophila micromelanica; assembly: GCA_004143825.1. NCBI lineage: Eukaryota > Metazoa > Arthropoda > Insecta > Diptera > Drosophilidae > Drosophila > Drosophila micromelanica. The sequence goes on from SCDY01000157.1 coordinate 6,917, forward strand.
CCGTTTGGTTTAAGCATTAAACAATCTTTTAAAATAAATTTAGCCAACTTTCGAGAATTTATAAGAATTTATTTATCAAACGTTTGTTGCAATTTAAAATTATAATTATTATAATAATTATGGATTTTGTATTTTAAATTTACTTTTAGGAAAATAAATTGAATTATAAATATTTTAAGTAAATTGATAAAATTGTATATTTTCGGTAGTATTTATTATTTCTATTAAACTTGTTGCCGACGGTCACACTGTTTGCGTACAGTGCTTAGTTCTTGTAAATAATCGCAAAATTTGCCGGTGTACAATAACAATGTCCGTGGTTATTGAGACCACGCTGGGCGATCTGACGGTTGACCTATTCACGAATGAGCGTCCAGTAGCTTGCCTTAACTTTATAAAACTGTGCCAGCTAAAATACTACAACTTCAACCTATTTCACACTGTGCAGCAGGGCTTCATAGCTCAAACTGGCGATCCCAGTGGCGCTGGAGATGGCGGCTCTTCGGTGTGGGGCGTTGTGGAGGGCTCCCACAAGCGTTTCTTCGAGGCCGAATTTATACCGAAAATACATCACTCCAATGCGGGGATGCTCTCTTTGGTCGGTGCCGGCAAGAATCTGGTTGGCTCCCAGTTCTTCTTCACGCTTGGCGAAAATCTGACATCGTTGGACGGTGCTCACTGCGTGATTGGTGAAGTTGTGGAGGGGCACGAGTTGTTGCGCAAGTTGAACGATGCGATTGTGGACGACAAATTTCGACCGTATCAGGACATACGCATAACTCACACAGTCGTTCTTGAAGATCCATTTCCAAACCCACGCGGCTTTAAAGTGCCTGCCCGGTCGCCGTCTCCCAGCGTCGAGAGATTGCAAAATGGGCGCATTGCTGCTGACGAGGACATAGACGACACCGACGGCAAAACCATGGAGGAAATGCAAGAGTTATTGGCAGAACGCGAGGCCAAGGCACGCGCCACAATTCTTGAAATCGTCGGCGACTTGCCGGACGCGGAGATGGCGCCACCAGAGAACGTGCTTTTTGTCTGCAAACTAAACCCGGTTACCACTGACGATGACTTAGAGATTATTTTCAGCCGCTTTGGCGTTGTAAAGGGCTGTGAAATAATACGCGACCGGAAGACAGGCGACTCCTTGCAGTACGCGTTTGTCGAGTTCGAAGATCAAAAGTCATGTGAAGCTGCATATTTTAAAATGGACAATGTCCTCATTGACGACAGACGCATACACGTGGACTTTTCGCAATCGGTGTCTAAAGTGACCTGGCGCGGAAAAGGACGCGGCGTAATTGGCGGTGATGGAAAACTGGACTTTAACAACTTGCGAGAAAATAAAGGCAATAGGAATGAGAGTAGAACCAGCCAAAGGGGAAGAGATGGAAATAGACACATTGAACCGAGAAGTCGAATGTCTTCGGCGGAGCGCAGAAAAGCACGCGAACTACGACACCAAGAGCAGAATAGCCGTGAAAGTTATCGCGGTCGAGACTATAACTCACAAAGATCAAGATCAAGGGAACTCAATGGACGAAATAGAGAACGTTCACGATCTAGGGACCGTAACGATCGAAGAAGGGCAACCTCGCCTTACAGGAACAATCGCTATGCGTCAGAACGTAGACGTCAGGAGAATCGACGTAGTAACAGTAGAGACAGAGAGCACAGGTAAATTGTTATAAGGTTATCTCTTTAAATGTATTCTATATATATTTCCATTTGCAGGACTACACACAGAATCCAGGAAAGCTCGCAAAGCGAACGCCATGCTGACAAAAGGTACAAGGAAGAAAGATCAGTAAACACCATAGCAGATAGAAACCGCTTAGCTGTGGAAAATAAAAGTAAGTCGAAGAAAAAATTGAAACGTGCTAAAAGCAGTAGTTCGGAATCTACCGATTCCTCGGATGAAAGTGAATCATCGTCATCTGACAGTTCAGAAGATAGCTCCGGGGACAGCTCCAGCTCGGATGAACGAGGCAAACGCAAGAAACACAGCAAGTCCAAACATAAGAACAAGTCAAAGTCAAAACTCAAGAAGCACAGCTCGTCGAAACACAAGTCCAAGAGAAAACACAAAAAATAATGCTTAAAATGTCTTTAACAATAAAACAAATAATTTAGACTAATTCGCAAATATCAACATGAATTTTTACTTCTTACGCGAGTCCATCTCAGCGTCTAGAGCAGCCATGGCGGCCCCACCGCAACAACCTGTAGGTATTTCTCCCTTTCGTCTGCGCGGCTTTTCAATGACTGCATCGGGATTAAAAACCACATTATCAAGGCGCGTTGTCTCTGGCGTTATACGAAGCTCTACAAAAAATAAAAGTTAGCTTGCTAGACAAGTATTTACATAATTTATACTTACCGAAGACGTCGTCATCCCGCTTCTTGGCCTGTATTACGTTCGTTCGCAATTCGTTGTCTACCTCCACTGCCAATTTGATCATCTATAAATATTGATATTAAATACAGGTATTACATTTCCATAATGTACGTGCAACCTTCTGAATCTCCTCGTGGTTGGCTTCGTTCCGGTTCTGTAGAAAAGATTCGTTAATTTTAAGCCTGCCAGCCAAAAGCGCTCGGTCATCGCCCTTAAACACATACTGCCGGGTGCGATGCAGTTTTTTGAATGCACTTAGAACCTGCCATAGTCAAAATAGCGAATATTACATTTCTCAAAGAAACAACTTATATTAAAAAAGCAAAAGAGTAACTTGCCTGCCGCTTCAATGATTGGGACATTTTTTACGTTATAAACTGCTGTAAACAGCTGTTTTTTTAATGCAATAGGCAACCCTTGAAAAATGTACAGTTGCACATTGTTCACTTATCGAAAAGAGCCTATCGGCCATTGTTTCGATAGTCATTTGTTTTTGACATCCCCAGGTCAGTTTTAAGAATATTTTACATTGGTCGGTTGTGTACGGCCGTCCTTTCGGCGCGAATGATATGTGGGCATTGCAAAAATGCTGCTTTAAAATCTAAATTCTTTAATAAATAAATTGCGTTATATGCAAGCAATATTTATCTGGACTGTGGTCGTGCGCGTACGCGGGTGAAAAGTGAAATTAGTTACTATTGGGCATTTAGTTGCGTGTGTGCTTTACTCAGAAATAAAAACAAACGAAACTGGCTCAAAACGACAAGCTAAGCTTCTTCTTGAAGAACATGGACGAAGAGGAGGAGGAAGTGACGGACCTGAAGCTGCAACTGTTCCACAACACAGTACGAGAGCACATTGTAAGTGAACAAATGTCATCACTACTGTGACGTCACATTACACCACCCCCTGAAAAGCGAGCGCAAAATCTGATGCAGCTGCCTACGTGTTGTTATTGTTCTAACAGCAACTGCAGCTGCTTTCGTTATAACCGTAACTGGTACAGCAACGTGCGACGCCTCGCAAGGGCCTTGCCTCAAATACTAGTTGACCGGCCATACAGCCAGATAATAAACAAATCAGCTGCACTTACTGTTTACTGTTCGCTTCTTTAATTCTTTTCTTATCAGCGGAATATATCGTTTCACAAACCAAGTGTGCGATAGCAATTATTTGTTTCTATTTAGGTTGCTAATACGCCGATTTCCTGTTTGAAATCTAAATAAATAACAAGAATATTTACAACTTGGACGGCAGTTATTTTACCAACTAGTTGCAAATTCATTGTAAAATTTAACATTAAACATGAAAGAAAAAAGCAAAACCAAGAGCAGCAACAAGTGAAAGTGCTTCTGTTTATTAATAAACATTTGGGTTCGAAATTAAATATATAAACACTGGTCTGGTATGTATACATACATATATGTTAGTGTGTGTGCATTTATGTTGCGCAAACAAGAAAAAAACCACGACGAAACAAAACAATTTGAGGTTCGTTCAAAACTGTTGCACTGCTAACAATTTCAAGTGCACCGCAGTGGTCACGAATTGTGCCCAATCTTTAAGTTCAAGTGTGGCAGTCGTAAGTAGCAGAAGCAACAGCTGTGGCTTTGTATACCCTGTACCCTGTAAAAGAGTGTATATTCGTGTTGTTCACGTGCATGTAACAGACAGAAGCAGACATTTTATGTTTGTGTGCTTATATTATGTTGTGTATGTCGAACGCATCTAGAAAAAGAGTATCTCATAGTTGATCTTTTGCGTTGTTCACGATCAATTCGGGAATATATATTGTAGTATTTTTATCGGGGCCTGACACAGTCAACACTGTTTGTCGGTGTCTGGCTGTGCGATTCGGCAAAGCGGTTTTGTTTATGCAGCTAAAAATAAACAATTGTTTTGTTTAAGTTATACAACTGATGTTTATTCTGACTTTCGGACGCTCATCAAGTGTCAAAATTGACCCAGGAAACGAGGAACCTGCAACGGTTGTTGCTACGGTTCTTTAGTTAGCGCATACATTACGATAATTGAATAATGTCACGGTGTATGTGGGTCAAAAATTAGAGTACGTGTGTCGCATGCAAAGTAATTTCCCAAAAACCTGGCCGAAGCTCTCATAAATTATGCAGGAACCTCTCAATCAAAAAGAAAATAAAATAAAAAACATTTAGATTAAATTGTTTCGACAGCGCAATACCCTGTACCCTGTAATATTGTCTGAAGAATAAAAAGATACCTATGCATGCTTTTGTTAAAACATTTTAAAAATTCATAATATGGGCTTTTGTTTTTATTTTTAAGACAACTATGTATAAAAACTAAAAAGAGAATCGAAATATATATACAAATCAATCCAAAGCGCAATGCACTAGCTTGATTTTGGGGAGTATTTATTCTCCATGGTTGTAGGGTATGCAAACATTTATACTTTTGTTCCAAACTCCTGGATATAATTATATACTAACTATATACAAACTAATTGCTCCTGTTAGGCGGACAGACAAATATCTAGGCCAGTACGACACAAAACCAATATACTCAATGACTTATCGGCTTATCATACCACAATCCGTAGTTTTCGGGTGACACACATACATACATATGTATGTAAACGAGTCAATTTCTTGTATTGTAGATTTTATTTTGACAATAATAGTTGAAGATATCGTTTCTTACGCGTAGTTTTAACCCTACTCAATATTAAAAAGCTTAACCATACGTAGTCTGGCTTGTAGAAATTTTTTGTTTTTGACCATTTACAAACATCTTTCACAATGTAAGAGCATGAAATGTATTTGTAGTACTTTATCCACCATTCACCGGCAAAGATGTTTCACAACAACAAAAAAGAAAAAAATCAAAAATACCACAACAGTTTGCCGCCTAGACAGCATTTATGATTGTCGCTGCCCCGCAGCAGCCAGCTGCCCACGTTGCCCTCTTTGGCCGCAATGTGCATCCAATGCTATTTATAGCCAAGTTTTGCGTCGCATTGCATGTCGCCGTTTTGGGCGTTTTTCATCTCGAGTTCACGTCAAGTCATTGACTCGCTGCTTATGGCCAATGAATTTGGCTCAACAACTAGTTTACATAGAACTTGTTGCATCTACCAGTGTTGGTATCTGCAGCTCGTTGTTGCATCTAAAAAAACACTTCCCAGAATACGAGTAAGAACGCTGCAGTCGGGTATTACCGACTGCGTTATACTCGTTCAGGGTCTTAATTTTGTTTTTTTTTTTTATGTGCCACTAATCAACTAATTCTATGCCATACATTATTTTTGTATTACTTAAAACGGTTGACTTAATTTTATCGAGAATGTATTAATACCTAATTGGAATCGAATAAAATGTTGTTCATTGCGTAAATCTGGAAGTATTTTCACAATTTTAAAACAGAATCAAGGCTTTTTGAATTTTTAAAATTAAACTAAACTTGAACCCAAAATTTAACCCAAACTGAATCATGTTCTTTTCTTTTATTTAAACCTATTGATTGCTATATTTTTGTGAGTTGTTTGAGGGTTTTCAGGGATTTGAATCTTACTGCCAAGATGTGTGTTTTTTCTGATTTAATACTTAATTTAATACACAAAACTTTAAAAGCCGGTCCTCAGAGGTTGCATAATATTTTCTCTTAAAATTAAACAAAAATATAAAAGAAAAAAAAGAACTATTTTTCTATAAATAATAAATAAAATATTTCTCTTTAAACTTAAAAAAAGTTGTATGAACCAAAATTTTAACAAAATCCATAGACATTGACTTGAAGCATGAATCGAACAACCGACAATAATCAGCCATGTTTAATATAAATTTTGGCTAATTTAGTAAATAATGTGATACACTCATACAGCGTTTTTCTGCTGCGTAATTGTTTATGCAATCAAAATACAAATTGTTTAATCATTAGGTTTAAGAAAGACTGTTGTTTTTCATAGCCTACTATATAGTGTGTCTTTTGCTACGACGATTTTCTATCCCAGTCTCATTCTGAAACTGGACTCAGCTGTGGGGTCTGTTCTTTTCAGTCTCAAATGTATTCGTATCGCAATGTCACAACGCATTCATTCATTTAGTATTCGTGCCAGACTGAGGCTTGGAAACCTCAGCGTTCTTATCTCTCGTATAGCTGTGTGGGCTTCGAGCCACGCGTTCCCAAGTTCATCAGCGAACTAAAATGGCACGTCACTCGGGTTTTTAATTATTTAACTTTACTTGAATATAAATGTGTATTGCATACTGTTTTAAAAATAAACAACGCAACGAATTTGATAAGCTGAATTAAAATAAGAGAACTAATACGTAGAAATAGACATGATTCGCAATATATTGTGTAAGATTGCGATAAATCAAATCAAACTCAATCAACGCTGTTGTTCTCAATAGACCAATTACATTAATTAAAAGATGTCAATCTATACATACATATATGAACATACTAGCATTCAAACATACATTAATAATTTAAGTAGTTGTAAATATATTTTTAAGTAACAGCAGAAAACATCGCTCAAAAAAATGCTCAAAGAACAAGCAACAATAACGAACGATGGGAAATATATATTTATTGTTTTGTTTTGTTTATACACTTGTTGTTGCTATTCTTATTGTCTACCGAACATGAAAAAAGACTTTTATTAATGATACATGATTATGTGTGCATATGGGTGTACATATTTTTTTTGTATTCCTCGCAGCGTAAAAAGCAATGACGTGTGCTTAAAACGCTTGGTGTCTGTTTTTCCCATTTATATATTAATTTGTTAACTTTTGTTATCTATGTGTGTATGCATATTTTTAGGTCTTTCAATTGGCGTTTTTAAATTATTTTTAAAGAATTTGTCTACAATAGCGTTAAAGCAATCTGCTGAAACAGATGTAGCTAAATAAATAAAGAGATAATAAATAAATTAATTGTTGGTAAGCAACCTGTACCAATACATGGAGAGAGAGTTTTGGAGTTTTATAATTTTTATCAAACTTCTTAACATAACTCTCCACAATGAGTAAACGGTGTTTTTGGCAACAAACCTTAAAAGTAAACTACTTAAAAAAGCAGAGAAAATTTAATTTAATTAATCATGAAATCAAAACAAACATATAATTCATCTTACATTTGACTGGTTTAACCAAAACCGTTTAGAGCGCTGACATTCAATTGGCTTTTATGTCTGCAATTAAACTACTCCTTATCAATGGATTTGTCGTTTTGTCGTCGGCTCCTGATAAGCAATGTCCAAAAAGACCTTTGTACACAATACTCACTGCTTTAGAGTAGTGTGAATTAGCTAATGTTTGTTTATACTGATAATTAGGTAATGTAAATGCTACAAACCCATTCAAATGGATTATTTTTTCTTAAATTACCTTTAAGTTTATTATCCGATCTTAATCAAATTTTCAGAAGTTGAAAAGAATAATGAAATGTTCATATAAACTAATGTTTATACTGACTGGGGAAGGTATAAAAAAAAATATTAAATATTCGGTGCATCATATTAAACAAATCCTTTTGATATACATATCTAGATAGTCCATTTAAACCCTACAATTTCGGATACACAATTTTTACGAGTGAACTATTTCAAATTGTAAAATAAATCTTCATCCTCTTTGTACCTTAAAATAACTTTTTGGTATATGAGCCCTTAATGCACCTAACACCTGACTTACAGCTCCATATGTCATTAATCAGATAAGCTATCACATATTGTGGTATGGTTTTATGATTTGTCCAACCGATCGGTTTTTTGATCGGTTTATCGATCTGATCGGACAGAAATACCCAAAACTCGTTGATACATATAAGAAAATACATACCGCAATATGCTCAAAGAATATATATAGATGTTAAAGAACGATATTAAAATGGAAGAATATTATTGTAAATAAATATTCAGTGTATGTAAATATATATTAAAAATTTTAAGTTTTGCTGTCAAGCGCTGATAACCAAGAGAACAAATATACTTTAGTCACTTGGTGATTAATATTTGGCATTTAAAAATGCCATGAATGATTCGCTGGAGCTAAACTTTACTTGTAAAAGTTATTCTAAATATCAATGTACACATCAAATCTACTTTTTTGAACCGTTACGTAACCTTTTTAATAAACAAATGTCATAAATGTGTATATTATCATAAGTAGATTGTAATGAAGACCTTGACCGAGCGGGTACACAATGTATTTAATTATGATAACAATCTAGAAAGTGGCAAAAATAAACACACTTGTGAAGTAAACGAAAAAGACAAAGGCCGAAATAAATATGTACTGGTGGTTATGTATACAACATAAGTAAATAATTGGAATTTTATACTTAGAAGATGGCATTAAATATATACTAAGAAATTGTTTTTCCTTTTCAGATATTTTTGCTGCTCATAATCTTGCTGTACTTTAGCTCGTACGTAGTCGTCTCGCGTTTCCGACGTCGCGACCGCGACGATCTCTACTCAAATGACGAGGACGAGGTGCTGGTCTATCGCATAAGGTAATTAAATTGCTGAGTATGTGTGGAGACAGGTGGGCAGGCGAGTCGAGTCAACAACCTGCACCGCTAATTACACAGTCGTCAACGTACATTCACATGCCAAGAGATCAATGATCAACATTTAACTCTTTGCAGCTATTGGTTGTGCACCTTCACATTGGCCGTGGCCCTGGGCGCTGCTATGCTACTGCCCGTATCCATAGCGAGCAACGAGGTGCTGCTGCTATATCCCAACAGCTACTACGTAAAATGGTTGAACAGCTCGCTAATACAAGGCAAGTAAACCTATAGAAATAAAACAAAACTAAACTAAATTCGACTGCAATCAAAATCGCAATCAATTATCAACGCTGTGTTTTCAATTGCAGGGTTGTGGAATCATGTCTTCCTCTTCTCCAATCTCTCACTGTTTATCTTTCTACCCTTCGTCTATCTCTTCTCCGAATCGACGGGCTTCGTCGGCCACAAGAAGGGTATCCTGGCGCGAGTCTACGAGACCTTTACAGTATTTATATTGATGGCTATCATTGTACTAGTCCTGACTGCGGTGCTCAGTGCTATGTTTGGCATTGAAAAACTCCAATTCTTTTGGTTTCTAAGTAAGTATAAACGAGAGCTAATCCAAACGGAAGCAGTTCCACTCGATCGCTTATTCGACTGCACCCAGAACCACCGATGCCCGTTTTAGATAGCAGCTAAATGCATTGCTAATTTCCGCTTTTTACGCTTCACAGATTTGGGCAGTGTTCACCTGCCGTTCCTTTATTCATGTGTCTCATTTCTGGGCGTAATGTTAATGCTGAGTAAGTACAATATATATTATATTTTCTCGTCAATCTGGCCGATAAACTTGTCTATGTAGGCCAGCTGCTGTGGATTGTGCTCGCGCGCCTTGGCGACACTCTCTTCGTAGCGTTCGGTGTTATTCAGACGCTTGTAGGCAGTGGCCCTGTACAGCCAGGCGCGCAGATTAGTCTCCTGTAACTTGTCCAGCACATATTGGCAATCATCTATCGCACGTTTATAGTTGCGGAGCCTTCCAAGCGAAGCATTTTATTAGGCATATAGTTTAAAATGTGCTATGAGCTCACCCACCTGATGTAGCACAAGGCGCGATTGTTGTAGGTAATGGCGCTATCCTTAATGCGCTCTATGGCCTTGCCGTAGTGTAAAATAGCCTTTTCAAAGTTTCCACTGCGGAAAGCCTCGTTTCCCTGACTGAGAATTTCAGTTAACCAACATCAGCATAAACTTGAAATTGAAATACTTGCCTGCGCTGCAGCTCCGCCTCGTATTCACGTTTGGCACGTGCCTGTGCACGCTCGTTGGCATCCCGTTCGATCTCCTTCATAAAGCCCATCTGGTCCGTGGCCTGTGGCTTGGTCGGTTCCTCGCGCTTATTGATTAGTGTGCGATCCTCACGCACTTTCAAACGCACTTTATCCACGTCGAGATTTTCAAAGTCCTCAGCAGTTTTCGCTTTGGGCTCTTGTGCATCATCTGTTTCCGGTTGACCTTTAAGAATTTGGTCGATCTTCTGCAGAGTCGACTCAAAATCGGCAAAATCATCATGTTGCTGTACGTCCATTCCGTGGCTGTGGAATAGAATATTTGTAAAACGAAATTAAATATTTCAGCTAGACTAGCGTTCGCCGGCTATAATTTAAGTCTATTTGTTTGGCAGCCTTGGCAACCAACTAACACTTTGCCTGCTTGTTTCCTGTTTACTTCGATTCACAGTTTGTACGCCCTATGGGTTTGTTCGACTGTTTGGCGTTGTCAACCAGGTGCTGGTGAGGCCCATGCTGCTGCGAGACGTGAACGAGGAGTTCAGCGCCTTTTACATGGAGGAGGCGAGCGTTAAGCGCAAGCTGGCCCACATTGAACTACACAATGTGAGCATTTTGGACACAACAAACAACAACAGTCGGCTGGCCAACGGCAGTGGGCGCCCACGCAGCCACCTGCCACATCCGTTACAGCATTCGCATTTGGCGCATTTGTATCAGCGCAAAGCATATCCCGGCAACGTCGAAGAACAGCAGCAGCTGCTTAATGAGAGACTGACCGACCTATACACTGAGCGCAAGGAGCTGGACAAGCTGCGCAAGTCGAGCACATTTCAACGCACCTTCGTCTATCCGCTCGCCATGCTCCTCTTGCTGTTCTGCACTGCCGTCACTACATTGCTGGTGGTACAGAACACGCTGGAGCTGCTAATAGGCATCAAGGCGCTGCCGCTGAGCACGAGGGTAAGTCGAATATCTTATGTTTACTTTCACAAAATATAAATATTTTGTATTTTTTAGCAATTTACGCTGGGCATTTCATCGCTATCGAAGCTGGGGCCAGTTGGCGCCGGCATGGAGGTGTGTCTCATCTTCTATCTGGGCGCCACCTCAGTGGTGGGCTTCTACAGCATGCCCTTTATGAACAATGTGCGACCGAAGCGACGACAGACTTCGCTGCCACAGCTCATGTTAAACTGCGGCTTTATGCTGGTGTTGTCCTCGGCACTACCGCTGCTAAGCAGGATCATAGGTAACACAAGCGATTGGACACTGCTGCTGCTTCAGCTTACCCGCATTTACCTTTAATTTTAGGCATTACCAACTTCGATCTGCTGGGTGACTTTGGCGCCATCGAGTGGCTTGGCAATTTTCAGATTGTCCTGCTGTATAATCTGGTATTTGGCACAACGACGGCGCTGTGCCTGGCCAACAAGTTTACGGCTACGGTGCGGCGCGAGCTGCGCGCACGGTTAGTGGAGAACTATGTGCTCTTTACTAACTACATGAGCTTCATCAACTGATATTTAAGACAGCGACGCGACAAAGGCATGCCCTCTGAGAGGCAGCGTTACGCTGACCAGCTGCTCAGGCGCCTTGTCGAGTCGCCTCTTGAAAGTCTAACTAGTTTATATGCCAAGTACTACGATCTTAGTCGTAAAAGTAGTCGCAATACCACCGCTAGTCGCCAGGCAAACAAGATGGACTATTAAGAAAGGAATAGGGAGGTGCAGCTTCCAGCATGAATATAATACACTTTATACAGAACTGAAATTGATATTTAAATGTTGCGCTGTTTATTGTTGTGCTTAATTGTTGTAGTTAATAGTGCCCATAAGTGTACGGACAGCATTTAAAATTCATCTCCCGTTTGTGCGCAAAAGCACGATCACTTAAATGGAAACTCTGCAGTCACGTTCTAAAGTTATTTGTTGTAAACCCCCGTCAAAATTACTTTGTATACAAACGACACTTTGTGTGCAACATAAACTGCAGTCAACAGATTAGGTATAGGCTATATCTTAGGTGTTTTTGAAATTTTATTAGTCTGAGTCTATTTATAGTCAAGGTCGATTTGTTAGGGTCGATATCTATTGCATACATATTTATATATAACTTACTCTTACTAATTTAAAGAAATAATTTTAAATCATGCGTCTCATTGTCATTCTTAATTTAATACGAATAACTTATTTCAATCTATACACATGTATTTCAACAAAAATGTTCCTTAAGTAGCGCACACGCTAATGCGCTTCTCATCATTTTTATTGCATACTAAAACAAAATATAACTTACATACATATATGCATCTAAAAATTATGTGATAAAATATAAACAAAAACGTTTAAAATAAAATTAAAACGGCTTCTCTCATTTTGCACCCGCAGCTTTTTGCCAATATTGGTTTCTTCTATGCAGAGGATTTATCTTTAGTTTCTTTTATTTACAGCTTGACGGCGCTTTTCTTGTTGGCCTAACGCGCGTGTAAAGAATGGGATTGAGACTGTTATAAACTATTAAATTACTGTGATTTTTAAATAAATATATTCATATGTTAATAATAAATCTGTGTTGGAATTTTTTAATTTGTATTCGCTTTATTTGCTGACGGGTTTATTAAAATATTATATATCCTATTTCTATAAACTTTAACACAATAAAGGCTGTTAAGTTTTGGAAATTGAATAAAACTGTTAATACAATTTGGTGTTTTTGTTGACGCAATGTTTGAACATTGCAAATTTAAAATAACTTTTGAGACAGTTTTTGTTTACTCCAATATATTTTGAAATAATAATAATATCATATATGGTAAGCAAATGTTGCACCGTTCTGTTTTCGGCAAAAGAGTATAATTTACATTGCATATTTTTGTCTTCTTTCCCAATAAAAATAAGACAAGTGTAGACCTAAACTCAAACGAAAATAAAAACTCTTAAAACAATTATTGCATGTTTTTCTTATTGTTATTTAAACTAAAATAAGGGTGACCATTGGATAATTTTTTAATAAAACAGATTGGCATGCCCGCAGAATGTTGTTTGTAGAGTCTGCTATCGATATATCGAACTCCATCTAGATTAAAATGCGATAGTTTGCTTCCGATATATGTAAATACCTTGAACATCGCTAATTTTTTTGGTGGCGTCGTGATAAAATTAGAGTTTTTAATATAAATTTTGCTTAAAATATCTACAAAATATGTTAAGCCGCAAGCGTCGAGCGAGCTCCATCTCAAGTCGGCAAGACGAAGATCCCCTGCTGCTCGATGACTCGACGCCAGAGCAGTCGCCGGTACAGCAGACACAATCGGCGCGTAAAAAGCGGCGCTTGGATCCAACGGAGCTGTGCCAACAGCTGTACGACTCCATACGCAACATTAAGAAGGATGATGGATCGATGCTGTGCGACACATTCATAAGGGCTCCTAAGCGCCGTCAGGAGCCTTCTTACTATGACGTGGTGGTCAACCCCATTGACTTACTGAAAGTGCAGCAGAAACTAAAAACCGACTCCTATGATGATCTGTACGACATGATGAACGACCTGGAGTTGTTGATAAGCAACGCAAAGGCGTTCTATAAGCCCGACTCAACCGAGTTTCAGGACGCTCTTTCTCTCTGGCAGCATATACAAGTGCAACGTCAGCGGATAATGGAAGCCAATGGTTACGCGGACGAGGAACCACGTGTTAAGCCTGCGCGGCGCAATGCGCGTCGTCTGACGGGAAGCACTGAGCCAGGTGGTGGGGATCTTGATGACGATTGCAATCAGTATGAAGAACTATTTGCATCCATCATGACGGCCACGGATCCAATTGGCGACAGAGCGATGCATCGCATGTTCCAGCTGTTGCCGTCCAAGAAGGTCTATCCTGACTACTATGATGTGATCGAGCATCCTATTGACTTGCGGCTGATTGCCACCAAGATACAAATGAATGCCTACTCATCGCTGGCTGAAATGGAGCGTGATCTACTACAGATGACCAAGAATGCGTGTCTCTTCAATGAGCCCGGATCGCAGATCTACAAGGATGCCAAAGCGCTAAAGCGCATTTTTACACAGCGACGTATAGAACTGGAGACGGGCAAAGGCAAGCCTGCTCGGCGCGTAAAGAATTTGTCTAGTGCGGCCATAGCAGGTATGTTAAGCTCTGGATGGTCAGATCAAAGCGAGGATTTATTCAAAATATTCTTTAATCTAACTTTTAGCGCTCAAAGAGGAAGTGGATAGCTCGGATGATGAAGAGACAAGCAAGAAGGGCGAGGGACCCATGTGGGCGTTATTTGATCATTTGTATAATGCGCCTGGTACTTCCGAGCATCCAGGTGTCACTGGTCCCCCGCTGGGCAACTCTTTGTGGAAGCTGCCAGTGCGTCGCTTTCATCCTGAATATTTTGAGCAGATCAAACGTCCCATTTCGATGAGCCAAATTAACACCAAGCTAAAGAAGGGCGATTACGCAAACATAAGCGATTTGACAGGTGATCTCTATTTGATGCTGGACAATGCTAAAAAGGCATTTCCACCCACGCATCGTACGCACAAGGATGCGCTTAAAATGCTGAAGCTCATGAATGCAAAGCTGGTAGAGGAGTCTCTAGAGGAGACCAGCGATATGGATGAGGACGAAACTGACGAAACTTTTACGGCCAGCGTACAGCCAGAAAAGCGCAAGCCGGGCCGACCACGAGTCAACTCCAACTCTAGCGCAGCGCACACGTCCAACAACTCGAATTCGCCCAAAACGAATCGCATTGCCATCAATGCGGCCATCAAGAAGAAAATTCTATCGATACAAAAAAATCTGGTCGACTATACGGTGGGCAACCGTAGACCTATCGAAATGTTTATGGAAAAGCCGCCGCGCAAGGTGTATCCAGACTACTATGACATTATACAGAATCCCATTGACATGAACACCATTGAGCACAATATACGAGCCGATCGCTATGCAACCGTGGAGGATGTCGTGGCCGACTATCGGCTCATGTTTTCCAATTGTCGACAATACAACGAGGAGGGCTCTAATATTTACGAAGACGCAAATGCGCTGGAACGCGCCCTAAATGAAAAGCTCAAAGAATTTCCCGGTCTGGTCGAGGTCAAGAGACCTCTGCAAAAGTACAACAAGATGGGACGCAAGCCAAAGGCACTGCTGGCTGACCGGGATCGTCTCTGGCAGTTCTATGAGACGCTGCGAGACTATCAAGAGCCGAAGGGCAAGCGTCAGCTGTCGCTGATTTTTACCAAGCTGCCATCAAAGAGCGACTACCCGGAATATTATGACATAATCAAGGATCCAATGGATATGGAGCGCATTGCCCAGAAACTCAAGCAAGCCGCTTACGAGAGCGTGGATGAATTAGCCGCCGATTTTCTGCTCATGCTTGAGAACGCCTGCAAGTACAATGAGCCCGACTCGCAGATCTACAAGGACGCCTTGGTGCTGCAGCAGTTGACGCTGCAGCTGAAGCAACAGATACGCACCGAACGTGATGCCCTGCCCGATGTACCGTTGGCCGTCCAAGAGCTGTTCTTAACACTCTTCACCTCGGTCTACAATCATCAGGATGAAGAGGGACGCTGTTATTCAGACTCGTTGGCTGAGCTGCCCGAGTACGACCAGATAGGTGAGGGCCCGAAAGTACGTGGCATCTCTCTGGATCTGGTCAAGCGGCGCTTGGATAAGGGCGCCTATAAACGTCTGGACGTCTACCAGGAAGATATGTTTTATTGCATGGAGCGGGCGCGCAAATTGTCACGCACCGATTCAGACATCTTCCAGGACTCCATCGAACTGCAAACGTATTTCATACGCAAGCGAGATGAGTTGTGCAAGGACACATTAAGTTCGCCAGCGCTGAGCTACACGCTAGACCGGTTGCTGGCCGAAGTGGAGGTCATGCGCCTGCAAAAGGTGGCCCAAGAGGAACAGGACCAGGAACAAGAAAAGGATGACTTCAATGCGAGCGCCAAGGGCGAAAGTATGACTATCAACCAACAGGTATATTCACCTGGCGACTATGTGTACGTGCAGATGCCCGAAAACAAGATACCCAGCATTGCGTGCATCGAACGGCTCTGGACAACGCCAAGCAATGAGAAGCTCATGCAGGCCTCGATCTTTCTGCGGCCGCATGAGACCTACCATGTCACGACACGCAAGTTTCTCGAAAAAGAGGTCTTCAAGAGCAGCATCTCGCAAACCATTTCCATGGATAAGGTGTTGGGCACGTGCTATGTCATGCATATTAGAGACTACATCAAACTAAGACCGGACGGGCTGCCAGAAAAAGACGTGTTTGTCTGTGAATCTCGCTACAATCTGCAAGGACGATGCTTTAAGAAGCTTAAACATTGGCCAACATCGCGCGAGAGCAACAGCGGCTCAGTCAGATTTGTACCACGCGAGTCGCCATTGGAACTGAAGCGAGTGATGTCCGTCTTCAAGGAGCGCATCGAGAAACACAAAGGTGAACTAGAGGAGCTCAAGTTGCAGGAGGCACTCGTTGAAAAGGAAAAACCCAATGTTATCTGCGACGCGCCCCCAAATTCCGAGGACAGCAGCGTCTACTATCAGCAGTACAACACCATTTGCAGCGGGGTCATCAAGACCGGCGATTTCGTGTATGTGGCCACACAAAGCGGCAAGCAATCCGTTGCCCAAGTGCAGCAAATCTGGGAGCTAAATGGAAAATCCTATTTCAAGGGACCGTGGCTGCTGGCGCCGAGCGAGACTACGCCGGCATTAGGCAAGCAATTTTATCGACAAGAGCTCCTACTTAGCACCGTGGAGGAAATTAGTCCTGTCATTGGCATTGTGGGCCGCTGCGCAGTGCTGGAGTACGCCGAATTTATTAGCTCTCGACCAACGGAAATCGCTGAAAGCGATGTGTATATATGCGAGTCTGTTTACGACGAGCTCAAAAAGGCATTGCGCAATTTGGTTGTTGGCAATCTTCGCAAGTTCCAACACAGCGCTGAGGTTACCGAGGATGAGATCTTTTATTTCAAAACTCCCATAAAGCCGGCCAAGGATGTGAAGAACGAATTGAATGAGCTGGCCATGCTCGAAGATTCGATGGATGGGGATACACCATCGCTGAGCTCGGATATAGTCGCCATATCGTCACCAGCTCCGTCCGTAAACTCCACCCCGCTTACCTCAAAGACAAAAACCAAAACGGCTAAGAAGAGCCTCACTGGTTACATACTCTACTCCAGTGATGTGCGCAAAGGTAAGTTTAGACTATTTAAAGTAAGATTTTGACTCGAAATTGATTGTGATTCCAGGTATAAGCCAGAGTAATCCAGATGCCACATTTGGCGATATATCCCGATTGGTGGGAAATGAGTGGAAGAGTCTGCCCTCCAATGTCAAACAAAGCTGGGAGGATCGGGCAAACAAGCTGAACGAAGAAGCCGCCTTACGTCGCGAGAATGACGATGTTCAAAATTGCGGAAGTCCATTGCCACAAGGCGCTACTGGCGGTCAAGACACAGGTCCGGCGCTCATCTTTGAGTGCATGTGGGACAAGTGTGACTTTCAGTTCGAGGAAATGGCCGACTGCAGCGAACATTGCCTGGCCGACGCCACCGGACACATACAGCGCCATCCACAGGCAGGCGTCGAGATGGAGTACGTGTGTCTGTGGCGCAACTGTCCACGCATACGCAAATCCATCCAGGCGTTTCCCAATGTGCTACGTCTCATTAAACATGTGCGCGAAGTGCACCTGAGCAAATGTGGCAAGCCACTCGGCAACACGGAGCGTAGCAAGAACTTTGTGCCGCGTAAGCAGAAACTAGTATCGCATTTAGCGGCCAATGTACCAGTTCCATCCAGCAATGCCTTGTCACCACGAGCTTTGCCTAATGCAGAAGCAGCGCAGCATCAGCATCAGCAACTGCAGCTTCAACAACAACAGCAGCTGCAACAACAGCAGCTTCAGACCATTGTCACTGGCCCGCCGCCGGAGCCAATGTTTGTAACTGTGCCGCCCCGTGCCAACCGCGTCATCCACTCCGAGGCATATATTAAGTACATTGAAAGCCTGCAAACAGGCAGCCATCTAAGCGTCAGCGCCTGCAACAACAACTGGCGTCGATCCCTTAACCACGTGCAACCTAACCAGGTGGGCAAGACGCAGTTGCCTGAGCACTGGCTGGGACCCAATCTCCGCGACCAGGAAAACGTTGTGCAGGCTCTGTGCCATTTGCGCAATTTCATGTTGGACGATGTGCTGGAAATACGGCGCAGCTGCAACTAACTGTTTTACAAGTTCAAATCTCAACCGTATAAGCTTTGTCATAAAACATAAAAAAATAAAGAATGAAAATCACACACTTGTATGTACCAACATATATGTATATTAGAATATTTTTAATTGTACCTTTAAATGTCATGTGTATGTTGTCAGAAAGGTATTCCAATATCAATATCCCCATAAAAATAAGCATAAATAAACAACGCGTAATAAAGATCTTGTCCTCTTCAACCAAATTTGACTTCCTTATTTTTAATGAAGAAGTAAATCGAGATGTTTGTAAATACTGGGGAGTTACATTATTTACAAACATCTCGATTCACTTCTTTACATAACTAATTTTAATATTATAGATATTTATATATATATTTCTCAATTAACATTAACACCTTGGCTAAAAAGACATGCATGTTAGTCAGAATAATGTGTTTATTATGTTGTATGTGGTTGTTCGTATATACATCATTAATGCATTTTAAAACGATGTCCTAGCGGCTTTAGTGGCCACAAATAGTATAAAAAATAACATTTAAACTGATTTTGAGGGGGCAAATTTTTTGTTCTCATATTTGAAACACCCATGAATTTGTCAAAACTAAACCGATTTTCATGTTTGATGACATTCCGATCATGAATTTTCATTACCATCGATTTTAAATTTAAAATCGCTGCAGTTTTAAAAAAAATTTTTTTTATTTTTTTGAAAAAATCAAATTACTCATTTTCAAAAAAAATTTTTTTTTCAAAATTTAAAATTAGGAGTTTGCATTTTTAATCGATTTTGCTGGCCACAAATAGTATAAAAAATAACATTTAAACTGATTTTGAGGGGATCAAATATTTTGTCAAAAATCATGCCAAAATAGAAAAAGCTTTGGACATGTAAAGCTTTTGGACCCATAGGTCTCATATTTGAAACACCCATAAATTTCTCAAAACTGAACGGATTTTCATGTTTGATGACATTCTGACATTCTGCATGGCACAAATTACAAAATACTAACAATTTTCCAAATAACAATAATAATTAGAAATAACAATATTAATTAACGAAGTCGGTAATGCCTGACAGCAGAGTTCTTGTTTTAAATATTTCTAATATAACTCTGTTAAGAAATACACATAACCTAACTTTCACAACTTTAGCGCCTTAATTCTGATAGGTTGGCAGGTCTGGTCATAAATTGAGCAACGCGGTCACACTAAAAAAATGCAGCTGAGTTTGTTTGTTTTGTTTATTGTGTGCGGAAAATTGAAATATGTCGAGCGAGGAAAAGAAAAAAAGAGGAAAAAATTTTACAGCGGAAGAGGAACTAGTTCTTATGGAGCTTCTCGAAGAAAGAAAGAATATCCTAGAGAATAAAAAGTCCGACGCCGCTACCTGGAAACAAAAAGAGCAGGCATGGGAAGAAATGGCAGACACCTTCTACAGCAGAACAGGCATTCGACGGGAATGGAAGGCATTGCGAGACAAGTTTATTAACATGAAACGGAGATCTAAGATGGAACTAGGTGAGGACAAAGCGCACAGCTTTCGAACCGGAACTGGAAAGTTTATTGCCCTAATGGGCGAGACAACGGCTGGCTTAAGCAACCAATTCGACAGCGATACCTGTAAGTTTAGTTAAACTAAAATCCGCACAACAGTTACATATAAACCTTTATTAATTTCACAGCCAATGTCCCAAATGATGTAAGCTTTGAAGGGGAAGATGATATATTCGCAAGTTCTACAGATGCGCCAGAATCTAATCTGGCTGCACACAAAGAAGTCATGGTAAACACAAGTGGAAACTGGTCGGGTTGGAACCCAAGAACTCTGCGTAGTTTAGAGGAGGAAAAGATCAAACTGGTGTTATTACAGCAGGACTTTTATAAAGGCGAAAATCAGCGAGCGCAGGAAAAACACAACCATGAAATGCTCAAAGAGAAAATTAAGCTAGACCAGGAAGTGCAGGAGGGAAAGCTGCGAATCGAAATAATGGAATTGGAAATACTAGAGAAAAGGGCCAAACTAGATTTAAAATGTTAGTTCAAAAAGCTTTGACAACCTGCAAAAAACTATTCAATGTAGTCTGTTTTGCAGGAAGGGTACTTCGCGCCATCGGTTGCAGTGCAAGCCTGGTTTGATAATCGATATCGTGCTTAACAAGACAAACGTACTTCGGATGGCCGAAGCTTCAGAACTCTTGCAAAGGGAGAAAACTCCTATGGTAGAACGATAGACCTAACAATATGATTATGACCAGAGTTAAGTCAATAATTTTAGTCCGACAACATAGAGTGAATTTGATCTTTTTATGCTGTATGTTATAATTTCTTTTTGTTTGTTGGTAACAAAAAACTTAAATAGAATTATATGTTTTTTTTATATCTTTAAATCTTTATAAGATCGACAAAGTATAGCTTATTTTGTCATCAAATGTTAATATATTTTGAAATAATTTAGTATGTAAAATATAATAAGCTTAAATTAATATTCTTTGTAAATACATGTTAAAGATGTCCACGAATTCAAAATTGATTATTTCACCCAACAAAATTAAATGACTACTTAATCCGTATTCCTGATACTAAAGTACGTACTTTGCAGCTTGAGTACCTAAGAATCGCTTATGGGAAATATAGATTTTCGCGGTTTACCCGCCCCTAGTGGCCGAATTCGATGTGATCGTTAGAGAAGGTCAATTTGTATTTATCTATCTTTAAAACTGAAGGGGATTTATTGATTTTACCGTATTGTGTCGCAATAATATCTTAATACGTCATCTGACGCGAGTAAACACCTATATTTACTCTTTTTATAAATATAGTATTCTTCTTTTAAGTATGCAAAGACAATTGGTTCGAACCACTATCCGTACAAACACTAGGTAATTTTAAATACTGTTCTCAGTAGAGCAACAATCATAAAATGTAATATAAAAATGTATAAAGTTTGTTTTACGAAACATTGTAACACGTGTTATCGTGTGAACGAAAAATTTGTTTTTTTTTTTGTGGGTGTAACAGTCGCCATCTGGCGGTCATGACGTCATGACGGCGACTCTTCTCGCTTTTGTTTTGCTACGGTAGTACGACAACAAACCGGTTTCTCTACTGAATATTGATAGTGTCACTTCGTTATTTTGGCGACGCTTATCTAATTGGCTGCTCACCCAATCTCAGGGGCGCTCGCACGCTCTCCTTCAATATTATTCTGGCATTAGTTGGGTGCGTCTTGCCTAAATGCTTCTAAAGCGAAAAATCATCGGTCAGTCGCTGTTTGACGCTGGTGAAAAGCAGTTGTTTCTTTGCTTCGATATT
Organism: Drosophila micromelanica; assembly: GCA_004143825.1. Lineage (NCBI taxonomy): Eukaryota > Metazoa > Arthropoda > Insecta > Diptera > Drosophilidae > Drosophila > Drosophila micromelanica. Next base: position 28,690 of record SCDY01000157.1, read on the forward strand.
TACATTTATTTGTGTAGCAACAATGTCCGAGGGTGAATCAAAATTTGGCTTCAAGGACATGGAGAAGGCGCTGGAGACGCTTAAGCTCCTTGAGAGTCATGACATGCAGTACCGCAAACTGACCGTTCGTGGCCTGCTGGGACGCGCCAAACGCGTTCTGACAAGTGAGTTGCACCGGAGTCTGTTTGAACTTTATATTGATAACTGCAATATTTGGCAATTAATAGTGACAAAAGCTGCCGATAAGCTTAAGAACATAAATGATGCTATTGGTGTGTTTGAGAAATGGCTGGAGGAGAATGGTGGCGGTGCGTCCAACAAGAATGCTAAGACTGACGGTGACGATAAAGTGGAGACTGTGCCTGGCCTGGGATTTAAGGACAAGGCGGCAGCAGAGGCAACTCTGAGGTAAGAGCGTCCACTGCGAATACTTAACAACGCTGCTTATTGGGCTGAAGGTCGTCGCCAACGGCCATTATGATGTCATGTCACAGTTTTAGTGTTGAATATGAACGCTCGCACTTTCGGAAGTCTAAAAATTCGATTGAGAGACCGCTTTGACGACTTCCTCTCCCAGTGCTGCTCTCTGCGTGTGCACACATGTGTACATATACAAAGCATTTGGCACGCATACGAAACATTCCACAGTTTGTCTATATAAATATTTATATTCAATTTTATATTTTAATTGTAGTATTTTGGAGGAACGGGATCCGGAGTATCAAAAGCTGGCCATCAAGGGCCTTATTGGCAGCTCCAAGCGGGTGCTCTCTGGGACCAAGAATGAAGATAAAATTAATGCCATCAAGGAAGGTGTGCAGATCCTTGAAGATTTTCTCGAAAAATTCGAAGCGGATAATCGAATCAAGGACAATCGGGCATATCTTTCATATACAGTGGTGGCCGCGTTACCCAAGCCAAAGCAGGATCTCGCAGCTGAATTCCTGGCTGCTTATGGCGGTCCTAAGGCCAAGGGCAACTACAAGCACTTACGAACAATGTACCCAAAGGACGAGACTACCAGCTGGGATATTATCCGCAATCGTCAAATAGCAAAATTGCTTGAGCAATTCAAGAGTGAAAATGCCAAACTATTTGATGAAAAGACAGGGGCGCCCAGTGAGCTACACTTAGAGCTCATACACTGGGCCTACAGTCCGCAGCCGGACAAGGTAAAGAGTTACGTGGAAAAGCTGGCCAAAGCCAAGACGCCAGAGAAACGCAAATTGGAAAGCGACAGCAGCAGCGACGATGAAAAGTCCAGTAGCAACTCGGATTCAGATGAGAAATCAGTTCCGAAAAAGAAAAAGAAGGAGGAGTGAAGGAAACACACAGTTAACGACGGGATGCATTTGTGTAACGAACAAAAAACGGTATATACTTTATTTAAATACGCCAACTTAAACTCAACGCGATTACATTTAAGTGGTGGACACTTTTCGTTTGTATATATGTATGTTATTTTATGTATGTATATGCTGCTGATAAGGCCTCGCTTAGATGAGCTATGCATCTAACGCTAGCCATCTAATAATCAAATACAAGTTTAATACACTTTTTACTTGGTCTACAGTCCAATTTAGTTATGTACTTCAAGTGTAAATTTGACTGGCTAACGGCTATCGAGCTGTGATCGTTGGTCGATTGGCGCCGATTGCTTGTGGTGGCCAACCGATTGACGCTTAACGTGCTTGCCAACACTTATTTTTATGTTTGACCGTTAGAGATGCGGTATTTTTTTACAACTAAACACAGTCGCATTGTGGAGTAGTACGCGCCCGACACGCCAACACACAATTAAATTACATAATGTACATGAGACATGGTTACGCCCAGATTGCGGTGTTCCCACACTCCACCTATTGATACTTATGCAACCCACTGTCATAGTAATCTGCGGCCGTCGATTTTTGCACGCGAAGCGGTTGCGATTGCGACTCCGGCGATGACTTCGCTAGCGACAAGGTCAACTGATGCTGCTGATCGGCTTGTTTGCTTGTTAAGTGCCCATATGCCATGTTAAAAAGCGCATCTGGATCACAGACAAAGCGATAGACGTACCGTTCGCCGTTTACTTTCTGCATTATGCCCTTCTCATAGTAGTAGCGCAGACTACGGGACAGCTTGTCATAGTTCATCGCCGGCCTATTCTTTTGTATGCCCCAGCGACGTGCCACTTCTTCCGGTTCGATAAGCTTAAATTCCATGCCACGTCCTGTCCAGGCGATGCAGCTAGAGCTAAGTGCAGCAAACATTTCGAAATGTGAATATAAATATGAACACAGAATACCATTATTTTCTTCTGCACTTACCTAGTGGCTGGCTCGTCCAGAAGTGCCACCAGAAACTGCCATAGTTGGAGCGAGCCACGTCGCTGGCTGATGGTCTGCCCATTGCTGCTCGTGGAGATTGCACTGCTGGCGTAAAACTGATCAAGGCGAAGCTCCGCTTCGCTGGAAGTTGTGGAGTCCACCACACTCGGACGCAAGGGCGGCGGATAGGTGGAAGAAATAGTGGCATTGTAAGGACCACTATCGTACTTCAGATCGGACTCGCTGCCCGTGGCTGTGGTTGGGGAAATATCGCGATAGGCGCTGGCAATGGAGCCGCCATGTGTTTGTGACTGCGGCTGCTGTTGGTGGCTGTAGTGTGGAGCCGCAGCATAGACTGCCGAGCTGGATATGACGGCCGTATGACTGAATTTGAAGGCGGAGGCAGCGTGCACCGGAGTCAGGTGAGGATGTGCCTGCTGATGTGTACTCTGCCCTTGCTGATGATTGTGGGTATGCGAGTGCAGTGAATCATGATGCTGGTGGTGGTGGTGGGGGTGGTGCTGCTGCTGCTGTTGCTGTTGTTGTTGGTGGTGGTGCTGTGCGGCGGCGGCGGCGGCTGTTGTCGTTGAGTCGGCATGCTCAACCTTGGTGTTGTGCTGGTGGAAGTGCTGACCAACCGATACATCGTTGCAATATGCAGCAGCCGCCGCAGCGGCGGCGGCAGCAGCGGCCGTCTCTGGAAAAGAGGGGCGTGGAATTGAGAGGTAAATGAAAGCCGCTTTCGTGCTCGTTTAAGCAAAGTGCTGGAAGTGGGTACTAATTACATAGTAATTTACCCTTCACAACGAGAATTACACATTTTTCATAAATGATGTAATGCTAAGGCGATGGCCTGTAGGACTTTGGATAAAACAAGCAGGAAGCTTAAGGAGAATGCTATTGATACATACACTGATCATCCACTCAGAAAAAAACTATATATATTTTTTTTTTAAATTAAGTGGTCAAATTATATAATATAGGTAAACATTTTTTTCTAAAACTTATTTTGCAATCCTATTGTACAGACTTAAACTCTATACTTAATCTTAGGAACGATGTTCTTTTAGTAAGAACATTTTACATTTTATGTTTACTTTAATTATAAAAACTTAAAAATCATATAAAAATACCTAAATAATTTACGTTTGATATGTTATTAATTTGAATTTTGAATAATAACACTTTTATTATCAATCTTTTTTTTTTACCCTGAACCCATTTGTTTTAAGGAATCTTACTTATTTTGCTCTGAATTGATAAATGAATTTTAAGCCAGACAAATATAATTCAGTACATCATTCTTTTATCAGTATATCTTCTATACTTTATCTATCTTTATACTCGTTCACAAACTGATTTAATTGGATGTAATATCCTTCAAGCTGTCCGTCTGTCTGACCCACTGGGAGGCTAGCAATTTACATTTGAAATCCAACTAATTTTTAAAGATGTTTGTCTAATCTAGCATAAATAAAATAGTGCATTCAAAACAATTTTGTATTCAATATCGTCATTAATTGTTGCATAATAAAAAGTAAAAGTCAGCATAAAAGTAAATTATATGTTATTTTGTAAAATATGCAAACTCTTTGCGGCATAAAGTGTATTAATAATGTTTGTCTTGCACGTTTTGTTTTTTCACTAAATGGCCAAGGTATTTAGCACGAATTAATTATTTAAGCAACCCACTCCAGGCCCTTTGTAAATGCTCAATATGCTGCAATTTAAGGGCAAACAACAGAACGAACCCCGGCCGCCTCTCAGCGCTTGTCCCCACACTCATTGGCCTTTTCATTAGATGGTCCTGGCCTGGTCCTCGTCTCTCCTTGGCACTCGCTGAAAATCACATCAGCAGGCAACGCGACTCGACGCGTATTAAAAATTCAGGAGATACCTCTGCATAATCCATGAGAAAGTGTCGACAAGTAAAAACATCATTGCCGATAACAACAAACGGGCGTGGAAAACCTGTTGGCTTCCAAAACAGAGTGCGCACACTGTAAGCAGTTCCCAGTGGTGCGACCCACACCACTCGGTAAGTGCGCCCAACCCAATCTACTTAGCGGCGGGTGATTGAGTTGCTTGTTTGACTGCAACCCGCCCCCAGCGCCACCACCACCCCATCATCCATCCCATTCCATCTGCAGCCGGAGGCCAACTAAGAGCATCGCATTTCTGTATTGGTCTCAAATTGAATTCCGTGCCCGTGCCACCAATTGGATTAGCGGTTACTAACACCGCGGATACTGTTATTGTAAATTATGCCCGCGATTTCATGCATTTTATTCACACAAGAAAAAAAATCAGAAGATGAACTTCCCATGCAAGTCATCCTGTAGAAAATTCAAATTGAGTTATTGGCATGCAGAACCGATAGCTTAAGCTCCTGCGTAGCTCGGATTTGCGCCATGAAGCTGCCTGGAGCAGCACGTAGCCTCGCATAATTTAAATAAATGATGAAAGCATGTCTTTAATAATTTCTTTTCTGGTACTCCGATTCTCAATTTATATTCTCATTTGCTTACCTTCGTCGCTCTTTTTTAAAATGCCCGCGGGTGGCGATGGTGGAAACCTGGCGGCAGCATTATCAAAAATAAATAATATTGAAAACACAAAATAGAAAATGTTTATTGACTTAAAGTTGCCTTCATTTTTGTAACAATCTGCTGGCTTGTCTTGTCAGCGGCTGCAGCTCTGGCCGCCACTTCCACCTCCACTTCCTCTTCAACTTACAACTTACCTGTAGCAATATGGATGCGGGTGCGGGTGAGGGTGCGGATGCGGATGCGGGTGCGTCACAGCGGGTATGTCGAAGAAAGTTGATGTTCTTTCATGGCGCACGCCTTTGACATTCACTGCAGAGCCAGTTCGGAATTGGATAGGTGGGCAGACAAAAAAGGAAACATTTTTAATGTGGTTTTCGGTAGTAAAACTTGGACGCTTAACTTTTGTTAGATAATATTTCATATTACGGCTCACGCCGGGATATCTTTGAGCCCGCAAATCGAGCTTGTCATATGCACATGGCAAGTGCTTCTAACTAGACATTCATACCAAACATATGCAAGAAAAATAAGAGAAACGAAACGCAGAACAAAAAATATTTAAATCAATTTACTCAAGATAAAAATCTGATAAAATATGTTTAATATACTAACTGAAAACATTACGTAATTCCAACATAAATACTGCCCCAGCCGGTGTAAAAAGTAATGTGAAATGAAAATTTCTTAAGCAAGGATCAGGGTTCTTGAGGTTGGTTTTTTTATCTTCAAACTTATAATTCAAACCCCTTCTAAAAATGTCAACTAATCAGATGTTTTTGATAAATATTATTATCTTAACTGATCTGCTAGTACTATGAATCTATAAATATCTAAAGTATTAAAGTATTAAAAATAAAAATTGAACAAAATAAATGTTGGTCGTTATATAAATTTAAAATTTTTCTATTAATTCAACCGTAAATATTGAATTTAAAATTTTTCCTAAAATTTATATTTTATTGGAGTTTGAATGTTTCAGAATGTTTTCTTAATAAAAGACGTGTGTAAAGTGAAAAGTTAAAGCAAAGCAAAACAAACAAAAAATAAACAAAAACCTCCAGGCTGAAGCAAGCCAAAATCCACTCCTCCAACCAAGTTTAACAGAAAACTCATAATGGGAGTTAATAAACAAAACGTGTAAATAGCAAAAGCAAACAAAAAGGAAGTTGCTGCACTCGTCTTGGAGCTGCGCCCGGGCGGACGTGGACGCTTACCATTGTACCTTGCGTTCAAGTAACCCTCCGTGGATGTGTCTAAACCAAATTTGCCAATGGCGGCTGCCGCTGCCGCCGTCGGCGCTGGCGTGGTGTACATAACCAGCTCGTCGGCCAGTTGGTGGTGGTGATGGTGATGGTGGTGATGCGCATACCAGGACGATTCCCGCACAAGATCTGCGTGGACAAATGGTAAATAGCATCTTATATGTGATACGATCCAAGTAAAATTACCATTGCACAAGGCAGTGGATCCTCCGTTAGCGCTGGTGGATAAGCCATTCATCAGAGCTCCTGTAGGTGGCGTCGAATTTCCAGCCATGGCCAGGCAACACGGCGGTGATCTCTGGCCATGCGTGGGCACCGGCAGAGTGCAGATGGCCTCCATAAGAGTGTGGCTCACATCCATTTCGCTGTGACTCTGACTGTGGCATTTCTTGCGCTCCGTTTCCGAGTTCTCGCAGCTAGAGGTGGATGAGGACGAGGATGTGGCCTTGCCGACAGCCGGCAGTGTCGAGGTGACACAGGAAACCACCGAATCTGTGGTTATAGTCGATGTATTTGGCGCCCCGTGATACAGTCCATGTGGATGCGGATGCGAATGGGGGTGATGGTGATCCAAGTGCGTAAGTGTCTGCTGAAACTGCTCAAGATGAGTCTTGGCCTCGCTGTAGTCGGCCTGTTGAAGAAGGAAATGAATCAATGCGCAGCAGGAAATTGTTATGAGTTTGTTTCGGGTCTTCTTCGATTTTGGCAAATGAATTGCCAATTCGTAATTTGTTGCTTGGGGGTTGCTCGGGCTTTAAGCGCCATGGCCCGCAGCTTTAAAGCCACCTGCTGGGGCGACAGCCTTACTGCCCGTGGCGCTGGTCAGGCACAACAGGTTACGGTTACGGTTACGGTTACGATTACGGCTGCGGCTACAGTTACAGGTCCCGGTACAAATAGAATAAAAACAAAGTGTTCGTCACATTGACATACTCAAGTGTGAAGAAGTTGTGGCAATTAGCTTAACAGCTTCTAGCTCCGGCCTTGCTCCATGTGTGGTGCCCGGGTGTCAATGGTCTTTTGTTGTGCAGCCGTTAGCCGTACCAATTAAGTAATGAAGCAGTGTCCATAGAACTTAGCTGGGACCGGGAGTGAGCGTAAACGGGGGCATATCAAGCTCATACGTATCCACTACTACACATGGCAAAGACAATAGAAACCTGCGGTTTATTGACACTTTTACATTTAATGAGCTGCGTGGACTGAGGTCAGCCGAGTTTATGGGCGGTGGCATCTGCCACTCTCTCCGCTCATTACGGCTGGCAAGCTTTTCACTTTCTAGCTGCCACTAACATCCACATGATGCAGTCAGATCTAACGTTGATCTGTGCTCCAAGCAATTTAACCTTGTTTGCTTTCGCCATCCGTTATTGGTGCCTGCTGCAAGTTGCATCTTCCGCCCCCTCACAGTGGTAGCCTATTGGCAATTGACACTTAGAAACTGGCACACACCAAGCGTTTCGCATCGGCGCACTTGAGAATAGTTTGTGCTATAGTTACCCCTAATTACAAATTGAGAAACCCATATATGTACATACATACATGCTTGTGAGTATGTACATATGTATGTGTGTTTAATCGTATGTCAGTGTGTACACGTGTGTTTTTGCTTGCCCAAGCTGCAACGAATTTACCTTAATGCGGAAACGCAGAAAGCGGCAAGTTTCTTGGCTAGAAGGCACAGAACGTGCAACGTGCAGCTTTCTCCGGCTATTTAAACAGCAAATAGAGCTAAAGGTTATGTAAATTTGGTACATTAAACTTTAAATGTGGCATCACATTTTGCAATACTCAAGTACCCACATATAGGTAGCGTATATAGCTATCTATTTGTTGTGCCTACCAATTTATAAATTGCAAAATATATGTCTGCAGACTGTAAAGACGTTGGGCTGAATTTAATAAGTGCAAGCAAACAATTTGTAAAATCAAATTACCAGCATAATTTACCGTAACCGTCAAACGTAGCAGGCGAAGCGTTTCCACTTGGCACGCGTTAAGTGCAGACTCAAGAATTATCGAAAATAATCGTTTTGTTTTTGCTTTGAAAATTGGTTTTGATAGATGTCAAAGGCAAGGTTGCAGTTTTGTGCAAATATATGTAACAAGCAGAACAAGGCACATTTTTGGTCAGTAGGTTTAGGCACGTTCGAGACAGACTAAAATTTACAGCAACTTCCGATTTTTAAAGCTTATTTCGTAGATTTTGAGCTAGAGACACAAAATGTAGTTGCAATTAATATTTAAATTTTTAATTTAATAGCATTTAAGTGCTTTAAATAATGTATTTTAAAAAGTTTCATCAGATCGGTTAAAATTTAAAATTATATTCATAAATATTTTTGTTTATCTCCTACAAAAAGGTTAGTTCTTTAGACTAAAGAAATATGTCTCTTTTTTTTGTTTTTTTGAATATCATGATCTTATTAAAAGAGGTACAAAATCAGTATTAATGAGAAATTGCCAAAATATATTCTACACTTAGTTAAACACGCTAAGAATAAACGACTGAAAAACCGATATAGCTTTTGTTGTTCAAATAAGAAATCGTAAACCACTGTCAAAGTTTACCCAATGAAATGATCAAACAAGAAAATAGTCATGATCCCACTTGCAGCTAATGGTTCATTCAATTCAATCGCAAGGCAATTGAGCCCAGCTAACTGACAAGTTTGCCGGATTGATCAACTTTGAACTTTTTGCCAGCGGTGAGTGTGCGGGTGGCGAATATTACGACGCATGCGCGCCCGCAACTGAAATTACGAAACGGCGTCGATGCCGTTGACGTCGTGTTTGCTTTGCGTTTGGCAGTTACTTTGATCTACTTTTCAGCAGCCAGCGGCAGCGACGGCAGCGACGGCAGCGACGACGACTGCGACAAAAGACAAAAGACAATGCTTTTCTTTTAGTCTTTGTGCGAGCTGTTTTTTCCACGCTCGTGTGCCTGCCTGGCGCTTGTCGTGGAAAACACTTTCACTGCACATGATGAGGCAGTGACACGACTTCGCCGTCGTCGTCGTGAACTTCTTGTGGGCGCTGCTGCGGCTGTGTGTATGGAAGCGCGACCGAGCGAGTTTCTCGGTCTCGCATGCGTTGCCGCCGTAGCTGGAAGCGCATTTTTAGTTGAGCGCTGGACCAGACTGGTGGTGCTTAGTCCGGGTCTGCGTGACATCTACGTCAAACACTTCAATGTGCTGCGCCAGCCAAACACCATGCCGCGATCACGATCAGATCAGAATAGTTTGATGCGCTTTGTGTTGCTTAGCGCCCTGCTGCAAGGTGAGCTCACGTATAATGGTGATTAGCCCCAGGGTAATTCATAGAGTTGGGTTTAATTACAGCTGCTGTAAGCCAGCCCTATCAGACGCCACACCGCTGTTCGAATCGGCTGGAGAACGCACTGGAGCACATGCGTCGACGCAGCGCTCAAACCAAAGACTCCTCGCGAGGTCGTTCCCGTTCCATGTGGGAGCAACCACTGCAGACTCCCTATCAGCTGTACAACAGTTTCTACGGGCAGCATAGCGAGCCGGAAGATGATTTCTACAATGTGGGTGGCAGCCTAAGCTACGGTCGCGGCTATTATGCGAAGCATATACGACGCAATGGACGTCCTTATCCGTTTGGAGGCAACTCTGCCAGTGGTATAAGCAGCAGTGCTCTGGATTTAGAGGAGCTACTTTCGTCACATCAAGAACAGCCAAAACAATATCAGCACCGGCAGCCACACAAATTAGCCATATCTCGTGTGGAGGTCGAGGATCTTAAGGTGCGGGTGCCGCCGGCAAAATCCTCGTCACGCTGGGTGGAGATAGACAAGTGCAAGTTCAGCACAGAAAACTCCACGCTGGACACGCGCCTCATTTTTCCTGATTTAACGCTCAGCGGCAAGGTCATCCTTCAACCCACCGGCGGACGCTGCAACATGATACTGCGTATGAGGCATGCAGGAATTGAGTTTCGTACTGTGCCGTTGGGACCCGCTTCATCGGCTCAATCGTATGAGCAGTCTCGAAGGTCGGGTGCCGCCTCCGTGCGCACAGATTCGCATTTCGCAGAGCCTGGCTTTATATCCGTGTTTGCACATGGCTGCCAGGGACCGAGTGGCATCAGACTACGCCAAAACTCGAAACGACGCTACGGTTTCGGCGAGGGTACGGCACCGCAGGTGGAGCTGGGTGAGCCACATGTTATTTTGGGCACCGCTGGCACGTATCCAAAGCCAGACTATGATATCCGGCTGGAGCATACTACACAGCGAGATCAGGGTCTGACCTTTGGAAGCAACGAGGGATTCGGGGATTCTAATGAATTCTTTGATGTGAACGGCGACAACTTCTACCGTCGACGACAGCTGGGCAAACGACGTCGCCGGCGTCGTCGGAACGCTTGGCCCACAGGTTTCTCGGATCAAATTCATTTCAATGAAGACGTGCTGCATTTTGAGGACGAACAGCTTCAGCGGATTGTCGAACCCGATGCCCGAGCCTTTGCTGATATTTTCAGCGGAGCTGGTGGCAGCGGTGGCGACCACAGCAATCACGAAGAGTTTGTGGGTGATGCTATGTCCACTGAGCTGGAGAAGCTCTTCTCCATGGGCGTGCGCGGATTGCTCACCACTTATATGCAGCGGGCTCTTCAGCCGGCAATTAAGGAGACGCTCATGGAGAATATGGGCTACACGCTTAGTTATGGCTAAGACCAGATCTTAATCTTATTTACCGAGTAAATGTATATACAGTATATGAATGAATTAAAGCTTTAAGTACTTAAGATTGGTATAACGTTCACTATTTAAATGTATAACGAGGCTTTGGTCTTACCAATTTAGCTGTATCCATGTGTTATGGTCTCTAGAACTCACAGTTGAAGTTTGCCCACTGGCGATGCACTGTTGAACTTGATTGTCTTTGTCATGCAATAATGCATTAATAGGCTTTCGCCTTGTTTCGGTACATCAATAACTATAAATTATTAATCACTTTATGGCATTCACTTTTCACAGTCAGTGATCTACGCATTCCGTTAATACCGTGCAACGGTGATGAAGTACCCGTGGTAACTGTTGGCTCTACGGAAATCCTGAGGATGCGGCCAGCATTCACTTTGATTTATGTGCTGGTGTTTAAGGGTTGATAGGTGGCTGGGATGCTGTGACATACTGCGCAGACTCAAAACGCCCACCAAGAACGTAATTGGTGTGCAGCCAGAATAAGCGACAACCAATCAGATTCTTTGAAAGTCATCCATTGAGAAATTAAAAGTCAATTACACATAAGACACAGAAAACAAAAGAATAGATGCATTCTAAAAAAAAGCGGATATCGAAGAAATCTTTTGATTAAAACTCTATTTAAATAAAATTAGAACATAAAAATATAAATATTCGCATAATTCTTAATTACACTGGGCAAATAATACACATATTTTTTATTTTGAAAATATTAAAAATGCGCCATTTAACCAGTGTGTGCATATTTTCAGAAGTTTAAAGAGTTGCCACTCTGGATTAGTGCTTTAGTTACATACACTGCATGCAGTGACTGTATCGATATATCGAAACGGAACCATCGATTAATTCAAATAACATTTATACAGCGCACTTAAAGCATGTTGCTGCAAGCATTTGCATGCCTTTGTTCAATCAAACATATTTATTGACCACTTTATAAAGAGTAAAATAATATTAGGAATAAATTCCAAGTATTTAATAATGAAAGTTGATAATTCGGTTTAAAATATCGATTGTTCGATATAAAACTAACATCAACAAAAATAATTAAACAGGGTGGGTGAGAGAGTGAGTGCCTCAGTCAACAACAAATATTAATATTCCCAAGTAGAGTTCACACTGGACCATTGCGGAAGTAAGCGATATCTCTATTGAGGAAAAATCCTATTAAAAATATGCTGATTACGCATTGCGTTGAGTCAAAACGATAATAGAGCGGTGATGACGCGGTCGTTCGGTCAGGTGGTAGTGATGGTTGTGTTTGTGAGCATTATATAATTATAAACACATCTGTAAACATATGGCTCCAGGTGATCCTAAAGCCCTTGCCGCCAAGCGAACAATAACAATATTGAAAACAAAGACCAAAATATCAGAAAAGGTGACTGGATACATAACAATACGAATGCTCCCAAACGTTAACCTTGGAAATACAATGATTTTCGTGCAGTCGCTTCTCAGTCGCGTCAACGTAAATCTATATGCATATAACGATATTTTTCCCATTTCAGAAAATTCTACATTATTCTACATCTCCATTGCACATAGGAACATAACATATTTAATGCATGCCAGGTTGGTTGCAAACTGTCAACGACAGACAATGATGCTGTAAACAAAGGAACAGAAACGGTATAGTTGATTTTGACTCCAGAGTGTCCCGTTTGCATCATTTGGGTACTGGCAACGCATGCAACAAGCGCAGCTAGGCAAGCGCACGGTCTCCGACAGCTGTTCGAGATACAGCTAACACAATGTCGGACAGTACCGGTGTGACCATGGAAGCCAAAAGCGGACCAGGCACAATCAGCCGGACCAGCGAGAGTGAGGGCGCTTACATACGCACAATCGAGTGGAACATGATGAACAAGACTAAGTTCTTTCCATTGTCCATGTTGAGCTCATTCTCGGTGCGATGTTGCCTGTTCCCGTTGACTGTGATCAAGACCCAGCTGCAGGTGCAGCATAAGAGCGACGTCTACAAAGGCATGGTTGACTGTGCCATGAAAATTTACCGGTCTGAAGGCGTCCCCGGTCTGTATCGTGGCTTCTGGATATCTTCAGTGCAAATCGTATCCGGCGTGTTTTACATCAGCACCTATGAAGGTGTGCGACACATACTCACCGATCTGGGTGCAGGCCACCGTCTTAAAGCTTTAGTTGGCGGTGGCTGCGCATCACTGGTGGGCCAAACAATTATAGTTCCTTTTGATGTAATATCACAACACGCTATGGTCTTGGGCATGTCAGCCCATGCCGGCTCTAAAGTTGATATTAACCCCTTGGGTATTAAATCGTGGCCTGGCCGTAGCCGTTTCCATATATCGATGGATATAGGCAGGGAAATATTACGTCGCGATGGATTACGGGGCTTTTACAGAGGTTACACTGCCAGCCTAATGGCCTATGTGCCGAACTCTGCAATGTGGTGGGCATTTTATCATCTATATCAAGGTAAACTAAATTTATAATATAATTATATAATGAAATACGTCCTATTTATTTTTTTAATATCGTATGAAATCGTAGACGAGCTGTGTCGTATATGCCCCAGTTGGGTCTCTCATCTCTTCATTCAATGTGTGGCCGGAAGTTTGGGTGGCTTTACAACGACAATACTAACAAATCCTTTGGACATAGTACGAGCACGCCTTCAAGTAAGTCTCTTTATATAAGATATTGAAAGTCTGAAAGACAATTAAATATTTTTGATTTGTTGCAGGTTCATCGCCTAGACTCAATGAGCGTTGCTTTCCGCGAATTGTGGCATGAGGAGAAACTTAATTGCTTCTTTAAGGGTCTGTCCGCACGCCTGGTGCAGTCGGCTGCCTTCTCATTCAGCATTATCCTTGGTTATGAGACCATCAAACGCATTGCTATAGACGAGCAATACAAGCACCAAATACGCTGGTAACGGACCGCACAACTCTAAAGAAAACCAAACGAAATCGCAACTGCATTTACGCAACGTACTGAGGAACCACCAGAGATTTGTTGCTATGCCAGCTGGAGCGCAACTCGTGCTTCACCTTTGTAAATATCTGACAAGATGAATAGCACAGGTTAATTAGCTAAATAATTTATAGTAATTTTTGTTGGGCGTTTAAATGTTAATTACAATTAGTTTTAAACAAATTTGTTACGCTCTGCAATGTTTAACAACATAATGCAATTTAACTTAAATGTATCCAAAGTGTGGTAGCTAAAAGTGTACATTTTTTTGTTATAGTGATTTTATACATTATGCTATCAGAGGCAAAGGAACGCAGATAACAAGCAGAAATATTTATAGCACATGTATCATTATTGCAGTCTTGTACATTATAAATTTAAGTATGTAATTGATGATGATGTTGATAATAATGTTACAATAATACTTTTATAAAGCCAAACTGGACATTCTGACGCAAGTACTTACCTAATTGTGTCCTTTTTATCACACAGGGTGCCCTATTGAGGCACTTATTGGATATATGTGTATTCTTTGAAAGAAATGTAGTTTTAGAATGCATTGTAATAAAGTACAAACCAAGAATTTATAAATTTTTGGCACTTTAAAACGTGAATTTCATGTAAATAATGCGATTATAGCTAATCTTAAAATACTCTATTGATCAAAAGCTGTATTTTATAATTATTGGGTGTGCGAAATTATTAGTTGAAAAATACGTTATTTTGTAAGATTTTTGTTAACGGATTTGAAAGCAATTTAGCAATGTGTGCGTATTAAGTAAGCTTTGTATGTTTATCTGTTAGGTTACCTAGCAATTGCCACGCTAATAGATAACGAATGATGTCGAAATTGGTCCGTAAATATGCGTATATATTACCACATCAAAACTGTTTCAGAAATTGTCAGCAGCAATGGCGCCATTCCAAAGTCCTATAATGAATTTAATAACATTATCAGCACTTCTTATCTCTGAGATTTTCTAAACAATTTTTGCCATTATGATGGTCAGTAGTGAATTCAATATTTTTTGTTTAAACATCTGATAGTATACGTAACTGATGGCAATAAAATTGGCTTACTTATATAATGTTGAAAAATTTAAAAAGGTTTAACCATTGCAACATAAGATATGTCCAAGAACATAATACTCATTATTCTTATCTAAGACTTGGAAAGATGGGTTCGTAGTCGACTTGGGAATACAAATCGATTACGTCACAAAATTAAATTTTAGAGATTGTGTTTCCGACCAAGTTTATCGAAATTATCAACTGACAACCCTCGCATATTGTCTGTATTAGGCAACTTATATATATATATATATATATATATATATATGTATATATAGATTATATAATAAAGTAAATTTCTGTGCGGAAAGTGATATGACAATAGACCCATATTATATTATAGACGACTAATAACTGATTAATTGCCTGATAAGAAAATACTGCATAATGCAAAATCATGCCCCCAATCTGAATTAATAACTAAGGCCAAGGTATATTGTATTTGTCGATGCGTGTGTGTATATTCAATCATAAATGGTACAACAAACTTTTTCGACAATTATCTTTTTGAAAGAATCCGCGCAGGTTTAATTGGGGATCTTATTCAAACGCGCTTTGACAAAAGTAATATAGATGTAGAAACATAATAAGAATTATATTACCTGTTATAGACCTGTTAATCATTGACCATTAAATCTTTGAGCATATGTAGGGAACGCGTCTAATGAAATGTAGGCTTAATTTTATTGGTTCGATCATTGATCAGGAAGAGCACCAGCCAGCACACATTGAAAACTTAGGAGACTACACTGTACAGTATTAAAATGCAAATGGAATAATCAAAAAAAAAAGGGAAGGCTTAGGAAAGCATCTTGCGAATCATGTAGTTGAGGATGCCGCCGTTCTGGTAATAGGTGATGTCGACCTCGGTGTCAAATCGCAGCGTAGTCTCAAATACGGTTCCATCGGCCTAAAATGTACATCGAATTAAATAAATGTCACAAATTAATAAAATTACTACATACTTCAACTTGGATCTTCTGGCCTGGTTTCAAGCCGTTTTCGGGCAGAGCAATGTTGTAGACCTCACGTCCATTCAACTTCAAAGTTTCAGCGCTCTGGCCAGGTAAAAATTGCAGGGGAATAACACCCATGCCGACCAAGTTGGAGCGATGAATGCGCTCATAAGATTCTGCAATGACGGCCTTTACACCCAATAGGAATGGACCCTTTGCGGCCCAATCGCGAGAGCTGCCACTGCCGTAATCTTTGCCTACGACCAGAACCAATGGGGTACCTTCCTCGCGGTAGCGTTCTGCTGCATCGAAAATGTCCATTTCCTCCTGACTGGGTATGTGCAAGGTGCGAGGACCGGTTTTTGGCACCAATTTGTTCACGATGCGAATGTTAGCAAAGGTGCCTCGGGCCATGATGGCGTCGTTACCACGACGCGAGCCATACGAATTAAACTCACGAGGAGTCAAATTGCGCCCAGAGAGGAAGCGAGCTGCTGGTGAGTTTCTAGCAATAGAACCAGCGGGTGAGATGTGATCTGTGGTAACAGAGTCACCCAAGAAGAGCAGGCAACGTGCCTTTTGAATGCTCTGTAGCTTAGGCAGCGTGCGAGTCATACCCTCAAAGAAGGGTGGGCGTTTAATGTAGGTGGATTCCGCGCTCCACGGGTACAGCTTGCCATCAGACACCTGAAGAGTTTGCCAGTCCTCTGAACCAAGTTCGATCTTACCTACCAGAAGATATACGGCATTAGTATTTAGATTACAACTTAAACTTAAAAATGTCAGGCTTACTGTAGACCTCCTGGAACATGGCGGGAATGACATGCTTATTCTCCACTTCTTGAATCTCGGAGCGCGTTGGCCAAATATCGCGAAGGAACACGTTCTTTCCATTGCCATCTACGCCAAGCGGTTCCTTCTCAAAGTCAATGTCCACGCGTCCCGCTATAGCATACGCAATAACCAACAAGGGACTGGCCAGGTAGTTGGCGCGGGTGTTGGGGTGAATGCGACCCTCAAAATTTCGGTTTCCTGACAGAACGCCGGCGCAAACTAAGCCATTCTTCTCGATGGTGTTGACCACGTTGTCCTCCAGAGGTCCCGAGTTTCCAATACAGGTCATACAACCGTAGCCCACAATATCGAAGCCAAGTTTCTCCAAATAGGGAATGACACCCGACTCTTTTAAATAGTAGGTCACTACACCAGAACCAGGGGAGAGTGACGTCTTGATGTAGGGCAGAATGCTTAGCCCCTTCTCGACAGCTTTCTTGGCCAGCATACCGGCGCCCAGCATCACCGAAGGATTCGAGGTATTTGTGCAGGACGTAATTGCAGCAATGACAACGGATCCGTGCTTAAGCTTGTAAGTTTTGCCATCGTCCCATTGGAACTCGCCGCTGGCCGCAAGGGCTTCTGGTGCAATAGCGAATCCCTTGAATCCGACCTAAATTGTGGAAAGAATAGAAAACGCTGATCAGAGCCAAGTAGAAGGTAGAACGACTAGGCGTTCAATGACCCCACTATGCCAAACTATTTGTAGGTCAGTTTGCTTGCGGAAGCGGCCGCATGAGGCCCCATCGGTGCAGGCCAGGCCAGGCCAGGCCCGGGTTCAGAACCCGTTAAAGTCCAACGAATTGCAATAAAAACAATTTTTGAAATTCGGCATAAAAATATCGAGCGTGCCAGAAAGCAAAGCGCATTCTCAGCGAATTTTGGTAATAACCAAAACCGATCAGCCAACGCCGCTGGCGTTGGAAATTTGATGCGCTGGCAGCGGCCATTGAACGCAACGCTGCTTATAAGAGCTAGCTGGCCAAGAACCAGGTTTCAGTTCTGAGTGTTACGTGGTAGTGTCTTGCCAATGCCTGCAGTGCGGCATTTCACAATTAACTGCATTGGTGTGCCCGCTTCTGATGGACTCGCAATCATAAAGCCAACATATCAGTGCAATTCGCTGTGAGAAAACGGTCCGAGTGAGACAAATACTGATTTGAACGTTCCAGCAATTCTAATTTATATCGAGTTATCTAAGGAAATAGTAGCCGTGATTTTACATTAGAAGCTATCACATATCACAGTTGCTGTTTCTTTTAGATAGCTCTTTTGTAAGCAGCCTAACAGTCGGTTCGTAGAAGAGTATTTAGATTATGTGAAATTTATGTGATTTGGATTTCAATTTATGGGATACACTAAGTTCAGTTTTGTCAGATGTCCAAGCATCACTGGGCTTTGTTTATCTCATAAGAGCGAAATTTGTTCAACTTACTGGACTGGACAAGCACGACTTGAAGTCTTCGGGCATATTTGAGACCGAAACACGATC
Organism: Drosophila micromelanica; assembly: GCA_004143825.1. NCBI lineage: Eukaryota > Metazoa > Arthropoda > Insecta > Diptera > Drosophilidae > Drosophila > Drosophila micromelanica. The sequence goes on from SCDY01000157.1 coordinate 46,850, forward strand.
ATGCGGCCGTTTGGGACCCGACACAGAGGTAACTACAGTTGACAGATCCAGGCTGATGCTCTGCAAGTAAATTCATATGTGAAAAACAAAAATTAATTTTAGTTTAACAATCAGCTAACCTGAGTGAACTTCGGATCTTGAGCCTCATCGGCGTAGTTGCGCAATTGTTGCGTGGCCTTCAGATACTCCCGAATAATGTCAATTTTCTTCTCAGAGCGATCTGCAGCAATACAAATAAAATTATGAGCCAATAGTTTTAACTAGGATTGCTTTTTACGCACTTGTTTGCCTCATGTAGCCGAGCGTGTTTTCGTCAATGGGGAAGTAGCCGACGGTGGCTCCGTACTCGGGACACATGTTACTGATTGTGGCACGATCTGCAATACTTAGCTCTGCTACGCCGGGTCCATAGAATTCGACAAATTTTCCAACCACGCCCAGTTGTCGCAAATGTTTTGTTATAGTCAGCACCAAATCCGTTGAAGTGGCCAGAGGGCTTAGTTTACCCACCAGCTTGTAGCCGATGACTTCAGGCAACAGCATAGAGATGGACTGGCCCAACATCACAGCCTCGGCTTCAATGCCGCCCACACCCCAGCCCAGCACTCCCAAGCCGTTTATCATAGTGGTGTGTGAATCGGTGCCGACAACACTGTCGGGATACAGAATCTTGCTGCCATCGCTAGAATCACCTTCAAATACGACACGGGCCAGGTACTCAAGATTTACTTGATGCACAATTCCCGAGCCGGGTGGCACAATGAGCATGTTGTTAAAGGCACGGGCACCCCACTGAAATTCAAAATTCGAATTGTTACGTAACATGTTAAGTAATGTATTACGCGTGTGATACCTTAAGAAAAGTGAATCGTTCCTTGTTGCGCTCAAACTCCAGGTTCTGGTTCTTGGCCAAGGCATCAGGGACGCGGGCAAAGTCAACCTGCACGGAGTGATCAATGACCAAGTCCGCAGGACAGATGGGATTAATTTTCTCGGGATTGCCACCCAGATCCAAGACAGCATCGCGCATTGCCGCAAAATCGACAACGGCCGGGACGCCCGTGAAATCCTGCAAACAATTAAATATTATATATTATGCACAAATACAATTGCAGATAAAATGAGGTAACGTACCTGCAGAATGACACGCGCTGGCTTGAACGAGACCTCCACATCATTAGAGCCCTGCTTCAGGGCTGGCGTCCAGCCCAGAATGCTCTGAACATCCTTTTCGAGGACATGGAAGTTGTCGCAGTTGCGCACCGCCGACTCCAACAGGACACGAATCGAGTATGGGAGCTGGTCTGTAAATGAGTGCGTTTAAACATACGATTAACTAACATGCCAATAAAACGATGTTTGCGTAAACAAACTGATAATATATACTTATCAGCTAACAGAAATTTTTTTTAGAGGCCTGTGCTTTCATTAAAGGTGTATAGCACTTGGGCTGGGCAATTGGGAAACTAATAGAGCTCACCTTAGACATTTAAAGGCGACGCACTTAAAAATATTCCACTTCTATACAGATTCAAACACGAAATCATCCGATATCAGCAGTTTGAATTTGTCTTGCTCATGCTGATAAGTGGGTACACAATACAAGAGCTTTATTAACGCACAATATAATGTAGTTTGGCCTTATCAAAACACACGTCGGCGTGTGCCTGGACTGTCCAAGCGAGCCCTTCTGACCCCTGAACTAAACTAAAATAGCACTGATAACTTTCGTTTTTAGCTAAACGCGCAGCGAGTTGTAGAAAGCTAAAACTTGAATAATGCCGACCATGTCGTTAAGTCACAAAGCTACTGACACTTTTTGGACTTGCAAATTAAAGCGGTCGCCGTTGGGACAGGTGGGCAGGTGGGGTCAAACTTCAAGTTGTTGCTATTTGCATTAAACAGGTGTTTATCGAGCTATTTATGTCGCTTCACGATTCCAACAATGTAATGCTACCACGTAGTCATGTAAACCTCATTTAAATAAAACTTACCATATTTGCTGTCAATGGAAGCCAGATCAAAGTACTTGTACACTGTTCCATCCTTGGTAAAGGATTTCTCGAATTGCGCAAATGGATTTTCACCTGTACTCAAACGTGTGCATTAATTAGTAATTATGTAAGATACAGGACTGGCTTAATGCCAGAAGTGGGGCTTACCAGACATTGTTCTGCTTTCGTAGTCAGAGAGATTTAACCTGAACTGCGGGCGTTTACTTTGTGGAATGAACAAGTTGTAGAGGTATTTTATAAGTGTATTTTTTAGTTACAAGTCACGGCTGAAATGTGGTGGCTGTTTGAGTACTTGAAGTTTGCTGTACTGTACTGGGTACGCCGCTCAAAACGTTTGATAACAAAATTAATTTTGCAAAATATAAATTGCATGCGTAGCTTGCCGGACAAACAAATAAAATATTCCTATCGTATCGGCCATGTTATTAACATTGTTATAATATTTGGCTCGTTAAGTTTTTGTGTATTGTCGTTTCTTGATAACTGTTAAGAAATAAAAAGTTAAATAAATATTTATCAGTAGATGATCTACTATCCTTGAACAATGATGTTCGCAATTTTTATACAAATTTTTTTTAAAATTTAATCAGCGTACTAGCCTGCAACTTGTTGATTCAATACGTTTTCGGAAGTAACTGTAAGCCAGCAGCGAGTAACTGTTATCTATATATCGATCATCACTAATTCGCTTTTATTAAATGCTCGCACGTTGCTTGTTAGATTGATTATATATTTAAAAATGAGTAAAATTAATACTGAAGATGCTGCCAAAGACAAATTACGGGAGATGAACTGTAAATTTAATCCGCTCTCCCGCTGCGATGGTTCTGTTATGTACAGCCAAGGTTTTTATTGATTACAATCTTGCGTTTAAATGCCGGCTAAACTCTTCACATTTCGTAGGCGCAACAGTAGTCATTGCCGCCGTGCTGGGCCCCATCGAGGTGAAGACTCAAAATCTAAGCATTGAAGGCAGCTACTTGGAGTGCAACTATCGTCCCAAAGCCGGCTTACCACAGGTAAAGGAGCGCATACGCGAGGCGGCAATACGGGATGTCTTGGAACTGGCGTTGCTGAGTGAAGCATATCCGCGCGCGAAAATGTCAGTGCAGGTGCAGGAATTGGAGGATCGTGGAAGCGTAAGCTCAACAGATGGCATTATCAGGCCGGTCGACCATACTAAAGTAATTGCTTTGTAGATAGACGCATGCGCCTTGAATGCTGCCTGTCTGGCCATGCTAATTGGAGGTCTGCCTTTAAAGTACAGTTTTGCGGCAGTCCACTGCATTATAAATGAGAAGGGCGAATTTGTGTTGGATCCCGAACAAAACGAGACGCTGCACCAACAAGCCAGCTTTACATTTGCATTCGACTCTGTGGAAGGCAACCTGCTCCTGGTGCAAACAAAGGGTGCCTTCAAAATTGCTCAGTTCAATGATATCGAATGTATTTGCCGAGCGGCCAGTGCTGAGATCTTTAAATTCTACAGAAGTAATATAGCCAAATATCATGGCAGGAGTGCAGAGCAATCTGCGGCGATGATTGAAAATATCAGCGATCTGCCAATGGAGACGTAGTGTACATAAATTAAGTTTGATTAAAGCTGGCTAACTACTTTTATTGCATTCAACTTTGTCTGATGTGATTATAACTGCCAATGCTGCTGATATGCAGCGGCAAGCCCTTTAGGACTTGAGAGTTGGACTCGACTATGCGAGCGACAACGAAATCGCCTACTTCGATGTCCTTGGCGCTTTCATTGGTTTGTGCTGTAGGCAAGGAGGCGGCGGGCACAATTACCTTAATATTGGCATCGTTGCGTCCAAACCAGTAGCTGTCGGACCGCTTACTTTTGCCCTCGATGAGTATGAGCTGTTCCTGCCCCTCGTAACGTTTGTGCAACTGCGTGGCACCTTCTCGGAAAGCCTGCACCATCCGCTGCAGGCGAGCTGTCTTAACAGCTGGTGGCACATCGTCCACATAGCGTCTGTGTGCTGTGGTTTTCTCGCGCATGCTGTAGGCGAACAGGAAGGCCACGTTGTAGCGCACGCTGTCGATGAGCGAGATTGTGTCCTCAAACTCGGCCTCCGTTTCACCGCAAAAGCCACAAATAAAGTCACTGGACAGGCCAACATCTGGCAGTATCTGACGAATGTGCGCCACCAGCTGCAAGTAGGCCTCACGTGTGTAACCACGTCGCATCCTGGCCAGAACCGCCGTGTTGCCAGATTGGGCCGGTAGATGCAGCTGCTTGCAGACATTGGGATAGTCGCGAATGACGCGCAACACTTCGTCGGAGAAGTCTTTGGGATGCGGCGATGTGAAGCGAATACGCATTTCCGGCACAGCCTCAGCCACACTTTGCAGCAGCACCGAAAATGGTAATCCGCCCGATTTGGGCTTGTAAACCGTACTAAAACCGGACGGCATATTACCAACGGCCTTGGCCGGATGGTCGGAGCTTCTGTCTCTATACGAGTTAACATTTTGGCCCAGGAGAGTCACCTCTTTAACGCCCTGCTCCTGCAGTGCCTGCACTTCACGCACAATCGACTCGCGTGGACGTGAACGTTCGCGACCACGTGTGAAGGGCACAATGCAGTAGGTGCACATATTGTCGCAGCCGCGCATGATGGAGACGAAGGCAGTGGGCGAATCCGAGTTCAGGCGAACGGGCATCACATCCGCGTACGTTTCGTCCAGTGAGAGCAAAACATTGATGGCCGAGTTGCCATAGTGGCGAGCAACGGCCAACAGTCTCGGCAGATCTTTGTAGCTGTCGGGTCCCGCAATGACATCCACGCACTGCTCCTGCTCGAGCAGTCGCTCCTTCAATCGCTCGGCCATGCAGCCAAGTATTGTCAGCTGCAGCGGGTGCCGTTTGGTGCCGCGTCGCTCCTTCAACGCTCGCAGGTGGCGCAACCGATTCCAAATCTTCTGTTCGGCACCGTCGCGCACCGCACAGGTCACTAGCATGACAACATCGGCATTTGCGGCGTCCTCGCACCTCTGGTAGCCATGCTCCTGCAGAATGCTCCACACCACCTCCGTATCGTTTGTGTTCATCTGGCAGCCGTACACCTCGAAGTGCACCCGCCGTCCGTGGCCACTGTAGTCTATTGCATTCAAGTAGGGCACATTGCTGTCCAAGGTCTCCTCTTCATTTATCCTTCGTTTAGGCCGCACAGTGAAAAAGTCCTTAAGACCGGGTCCACGTTCTACGCGTTCAACAAACGTTTCACGTGCACTGCTTTGCGGTGATTTATTCGTTGTTGCCGGTGTGGCAGCAGCTGCTGTGGCTGTCGCGGCATTGCTTTGGTTGCGCCAACTCTGGCGGAGACAACCACTGACCACCTGCCATCGCAGCCTCATGACAGTTTAATTCATAAACAATCGCTTTTGTTTTCGAATTATGTCACAAGCTGGTTAAAACAGGGAAATTTATTATATCGCTATCGATATTTTGATATAGTCAGTCGAATATCTTATCGATATTTTATGCCAATATTTTAATGAGATTTAAATATAAATGACACGAAATTATTATCAGTTTTTATAGTTTCTACTTTTATTTCGAATCTAATTAATCATCAAATTAAGCTTGTTTGTCTGCTGCCGAGTAAGACAGAGAAATTTAATTTCCCATAATTTAGTACAGCATAAAGCCGCTAGGTGACTAATGTTGAAACTTTTTCAGATTAGTGAAACATAATGGAATAGAAACTTTTTCCCAGATTAGTGAAACATAATGGAATAGAAATTTACTTTAGTTAGTACACAAATTGAGCGATAGGTGGCACTGATGAAGAATCCCAAATTGTTTTCCCCAAACTCGGTACAAAGTGAAGTTAGCGTTATAAAATTAACCATCATTTAGTATAGCACTTGAGCACAAGATGGCGCTGTACAAAATTTTTGTTTTTATTCGTTCGAACTCGAAAGTCAAATTAAATCTTTGTTTTTTTTTTGCTTTGCAGTTTACTTATATATAACATATTAATAATAATAATTAATATTAATTATTATAATCAATAATAATATAATTAATAATAATTCAACTCCAAGTGGCAAGCTAATTTAATTTTCTATGAGCAAGAAGTCCCGGTGATTTTTTGAATATAGGATTTTTGGTACATTAGTATACATACATTTAGCCATGTATTTAGTATAAAATAAATTCGGTAGATGACCCTGATGAAATTGGTACATACCTTAGTGCATAGGAATTTCGACAGGTGGAGCTATGCACAACAGTAGCATATATTTGTACTGAGTATAACCGATAGGTGGCACTGTTCAAGAATCTTCGATATAAATAAAATGCAAATAACTGCAGCTACAACACCATTTTTACAGTGCTACTTGCCGATAATAGACTGAAGCCAACTATAAAAGCGCTTTCATCGCTTGAACAAAGGAAAGACCTTTCCTTATATGGAAATTTTCGGTTTTTTAAATTTTAAGAAATTCTCATTACCGATTTTTAAAGACGCAACAAGCTTCACGATTAATGGAATGGGCTTGCTGGGGGCCATTGGAATTTATTTCCCAAATTGGTGGTATGAAAGCACGGTTTCTTATAGGTAGGCGCTACTCTTCCTTGGCTGGCTGTGAAACAGCTCTGCAGCAAGGATGGAAAATTTGTAGACAAATTGTGGACTATAATTTTATTTGAAAGTCATTTTCAAATCGAAGCCTTTGGGTAAATCTGTTATTCATTTTGTATCAATTATGTTCTAATTAGAGCAAACTGCTCCGGATAAGCATTTCAAAATATGAAGTTGATGTGATTAAAGAAATGTGCTGTTATAAATTTAATGTATTTGAGTATTGGTTTTGCAAAGGTAAACAAACACAAATACGCAAGACCACACATTTTGGGGCAAGAAATTATCCGGCCTCATTATGAGCTTATCGTGGTCGAGTTAATAATGCACAGGCGAGAAGACACTGCGCAAAACCGGTGCATACCGGGCCGAGTCCAGTTGCTTGACGTTTTGCGGCTTTGTGGGCCAATAACTGAATAATTGCGTCAACAGCTTGTAAGTGTGCGCATACATAGACGCCTGTTTTGGGTCGAGTTGCCAAGTTTGCCAAGAGTTGGATTTACTTGTCTCAAAGATGGATACGAACTTGAGTGTGTGCGAGTGGGTGGCGTGGGCGTGGGCGTGGCGTCTGGCATATTTGTAAACACTTACTAGCAAAAATATTTTAATGAAAATGAAATGAAAATTCCACTTTTGGCCAAAAGAATTTCGTAATTACAGCGAAAAAATTCGGTAATTAAATTCATGAAGTTTTTGGCTTGGCGCAGCGAAGCGTTCGGGTCCCAGGGCACTAGGATCCCAAACGGGATCCTCTGCACGTGTGAGCCAGTGTGTGTGTGTGTGAGTGTTTGTTTGTTTGTGTTTGTGTGTCTATGCCACTCTGACCGCCTTGTTGGTTAAGCATTTTCGTGTATTTTGTCGGCAGTTTTCCGCTAAAGTTATTTTCGCATGAGCAGCAGCAGCAGCTGCTATAAATCTTTGCACCAAAGTTTCACTGCTCCACAGCTTCATGGAGATGGAGATGGAGGGGGATGCGGATAAAATTGGTGCCAAGCAGCTTAAGCTGACTCCGCTCGTTCGCGTTGCGTTCATTCCGGAAGAGACGTAAATTTTAAAAGGGCTTGTCAATAATTCAGTTCCTTGACTTTTTCTGCTTATGATAAACATTTATGTTGTGGTTAGTTATTGCAATTAATCCGACAATTGTGCGCTTTAACACGAACTAGTCGATTGGCGACACTTGAGTGTAGTTTCAATGAAATCGGATAATTGAATGTAGACATAGAACATTTCTGTTTTGATAGCAAAAACATTTCACTTTATATTCTTTATTTCTTTCACTTTCACTATCAGTGTTCCAAAAGCTAAAGATGAAAAACTTTGCACGGGCTACTTTCCAACTCCAACTCCACTCGACTCCTCCGCCTCCTTCCCAACGAAAACGACAGTTTTAGGCGCCATAACGTGGGCGCACGCATAATGATCCCCCGAATGGCTCAATGCGTAACCGTGGCCTTAAAAAGCGCCCAAATCTTTGCTTACAGATTTCCATTCTCTCCATTCTCTCTCACCTCTCCCCTTGCCTGTGTCGTTATACAGCGCACTGCGCTCCATGTGAATTGGGGGGATTAGGGGGCTGGCTGGGGTACCCGGGCGGGGAGTGGCTGCACAGCGGTGTTAACGGCACTGCTGAGAATAATTCGCTTCCCAAAACAAAGCGACGGGGGGAGAAAACGAAACCCAATGTTAATAGAAAATGTTGCGCTGTCGTTGTCGTCGTCGTCGTTGTCGTTAAATTGAAATTGTCGCGCAAATAAAAATTTGCATATTTTAGCATTGATTTTGCCCACAGTTTGTGCCTGGTCGAAGTCCCTTTGCGAGGCCCTTGGGAGACGCGTCGTATGCGCAATGTTTGAGTGCAGTCAATAAATTTAACAAAATCGCAAAAATTGCGCAAATTAATTACAGGACAGTGCATAAAACACACAAAGGCAATGCCCAGACACTAAACTATGCGACACCCCGAACCGAGAGGGCGGGTTGGGCATGGGCTGCAAGGGCGTGGCGCTGAGGCCTCATTACTGGCTGCCAGTTCCAGTTGTTGTCTACACTAAATCCTGGCGCTGTCACAATAAAATCTACTCAAGCTAAACATACGTCAGCAGTGACGAGAAGCAGGCCGAGTCCAAGAACACAACTCAACCCCAACCCCAGAGCGCCTCTCGGTCAGAAACTGGCTATGCGATGTTGTCCCGTCTCCAAGGCAAGCTGCACAAATTTATGCGCTGGTCAGGACGAGCATGGAAAAAACGGTGTCCTGTCAGTGACTCGAAGCCGAAGGCGCAGGGTGTAATGCAAAACGGGCCATTGATTTATTTACAAGCTCAACTGATGTGTCTGCCCGGCCTATCCAACAGCTGCAACAGTGGGCGTGGCTGACCGCACAGAAGATGCAATACAAAGAGAGGCCTCGCTTCTGAATTCTGAAATACACAAATGTTGTTATTTATTTTTTTTTCCAGAATTTTGCAAGTTTAAAAATGTTTGAAAATGATATTCGTAATTTTGATATAACCGCAGCATAATTTAATATAAATTTAGATTATTTTTCTTATGTTATAGAGTGCGAATAACAAATGTTACACATTTAACAAATAAAATATAGTTATATATTTTAAAAATTAAAATTTTTTTATTTTATTTTTTTATTTTAATGCAATTGGATAGTACATTTTATTATTATTATTTAATTGATTCTAATTTTAGTTTATGTTTGATGAGCCTATTAAAATATTAATTTCCTTTATCATTTTGATTGTTTGGCTCCACTGTGCTGAGCTCCTGCTTGACCATCTACTTTTCATAGAGATTTTCGTCCCCGCTGTCTTTGCCGTGCATTGTGACTTACATAAACTGTACTCGGTCTTCTCGTGGAGCCATTTGGTCGCCTGGCCGTAGATCTCTTGGAGCAATGGCTTTTGACACTCAATATGCTGCTGATGCTGCTGCTGCTGCTGCTGTTGATGCGGGGCGTTTCAATATTTATGTTGCGATTCGGCAGGCAGCTTTAAGGGGTGTGTTTGCTGGTAATTTCCATTGTCACGTGGCGGTAATTACCGGTGTCGCCAGACACACACACACACACACACACATACACACATACGTGCTCACACAACACAAACACAAACACAAACACAAACAGAACGCAGGACATGGCTTTGAACTGCACGCCAGTCAACACTCAGGAGGTGGCCCTGGTGCAGGTCCCCGCGCGTTGTGTCGCGACGCGCTTTACAATTTCAATTCATTGAATTTTAACGGCGCCTACAACAAAAACATGCTGCGGCTTCCTTGCATTCACCCCCGCCCCGCCCCTCTGCTCTGCGTTAACCAAAGTTTGTAAAACGCTGTGTGCAACATTTGGCGAGTGTCCTGCTTTCTGCTTCCCGCTGGCTGCCAATTGGCATCTGCAGGCGGCCGTTGCCGTTGCCGTTGCCTTTGTCAATATCCATTATCCATTGGGTATGTGTAGGTCGTACGAGCCGGACACGGACACGGATCCGGATCGGGAGTCGGAGACGGAGTCGGAGGCGGAATGAGCCCTGATATTAAAACGTGTTTTATCACGCGCCGCCATTTCGCGGCCGGGTATTCATTCCAATTGCGGCCAGATTGCACTTTTCAAGTGCCCCAGCCATCGTCGGCCAAGTTAAAGCTGTTTCAACTTTTTGCTATTTTCTAGCAGCTATTCAAATTAGAGAAACGAGCCGAAAATGTCGACAGACAACGGAAAGGGTTGACGAAAAGCTCGCTGTTTCAGGCAGCAGCTGCTGTGTGTCCTTTGCCGCCATTTTGTGCGTGCCAATGTTGTCGTATTCTCTCTGCTCCCCTCCCCCCGCTCCATTGTCTGCTTCTTCCGCGCATTCTCCTGCTGCTACGTTGTGTCTCTCTGTGTGTGTGTGTGTGTGTGTGTTTGTTACATTTTCGTTTTGCAATTTCATTAAATTCCAGCATCCGCCATAAATCTTCCACTCTTCAGCACGGCTTCTGTGCTTTGAAGCGATAAAGGTACGTCTGGCTCTGTGATGGCTGCTGGCCCCAAAATGCCAAAAGCAACAACAACAACAACAACAACAACAACATTTCCAGCATTGGTTTTATATTGGGCCACACACACACACTTACAGCAACAACACACAAAATGGCCGTTGAAGTGGTTGAAAGCGATTACGTTGAATACCAAAGGTTGACGTGTGTGCCAGTGTACGTGTGTGTGTGTGTGTGTGTTTGATGGTGTGTGTCCCGTTACTGTTTAAATGTTGTATGAATGAGCTTTTTGGGGACAAACTGAGGCTGGACAAGCAGCGGGGCCATTTGAGAGAGTTATGTGGGGTCTACTTTTGGGGTTTTGCGCTCGAACTGCTCAAAAGTTGTTGTGCAGTGTAAAACATAAACATGGGTTAGTTACACTAGCACATGGCCTATTAACTTGTAAGTTTCGCTCTGGACCGATAGCATGTGTCAGGTACTTAAAGCTGTCTCATAAACATATTAAATACTTAATCAGAAAACAACATACATAAAATAGGCATTCCAGATGTCTCTCTTTATTTTTTTTTTATCTTCACTATTGAAGCTTTGTTTAATCCTTTTCTGCCTCCGCCGTCTTTAAAGTGCTTCTTCAATACTGTTAAGCGAACGTTTTGACGGTTATTTGGCAAGCAGTCATTGTCCTTGCCCCATGCTCGTTCAGTGCTAACTCCTTGGCCAGGACACAAGAATGCGCAGCTGTTTTGGCGCTTCTGCTGCTTATTAAATTGAAATCCTCGCTTCAAGTTGCCGCCGTTGCTGCTGCAGTTAAACATTTCTGCAACCGTCGCGCAAATTATTATTTTACTTTTATTTTTTTCGCCCTCCTCTTCATTTTTGGCCATAAGGAAATTGGCAGTGAAGTACCTGCGCGAGCAATATGCACAAAATGAATACGCTTGAATAAAAGTATATTCCACTAAATTCTGCTTTGCATTTATTATATGCTGGCAATCCATTAATTAGTACTAAAAAAAAAACATTTCAAACACTGTTAATTTTAATTATTCAAAATTTATATTTACTAGCACTCTTTTTTTACCTTTTTTGAAAGAAGGAACAGCTTTGTAAATGGCTCATCAAAAAAAAAAAAATGTATGCTACTAAAAATTTTACTGTAATTAATTAAAATGTTTCTATACTTATTTATATACTTATATAAAGTATACAATTATGGCCTAAGTTCGCAAAATAAATATTACTTCAGTATAAATACTGAGTTTTATAGATGATAAACCAATTTTTTTTTGCCGTGCCTGAGGAATAGGACCTCTAAACATGAATTAAAAATATATTGGAGTTATAAATAATTATATTTACAAATAATTAACATATACTAAACAATATGTGGACCTATGCGCTGCAGGTGTAGGTAAATAGGATCCTGAGAAGACCTGAAAGGACAACATCATACTTTGAGTGTCTTTGAGTCCATCCAAACCAACTGACAAGGTGACTTGCTGCATCCGGAACGTAAGAGCAGATTGAAGATTGAAATTCTACATTGAATCGTCCTACGCGGATTTTGTAATTTATAAACTATGCAAAATCTTGATACATTAGTGCCATCATTAGGCAACATTATTCTGCTTTATGAAAAAAAAAGTATATATAAAAATTAAAAATGTAATGCTTAAGAACGCAATTATTAAATATTTGATTTATTTCTTAGGAATAATATTTCCTTTGAAAAGAGCATTTTCGGCTTCGCTTATTGCCCACACTTTGAATGTCAGTTAACATTTTGTATCGTTGCTTTTTATATAAATATTTTTATTTTCTTTATTTTTGTAAATTTTCTCTTCCTGCTGCTGTTGGCTGACAATTTTATAAGCCATCGTCGTCGTTGGCGTCTCTTCTGACCCGTCGTCTGTCGCAGCTGTCTGCGGCGCTTGTGCTGCCGCAGCGCGTGGCGCTATAATTGAATGTCTCAGGTGTTTTGTCAGACATTGCTTAAGCCTTTGTCGGGATTTTCTTCTATGGTCTCCAATGATTCGTCGTCGTCGTCGTGCAGCAAATGATTGCGCCTTTTTAAAGAGCTTAAAGTGTTGCATGGCTTTGAGAGCGCAACTGAGGCGTCAGGTGGTGTGGGTTGGGAAGGGGGGGCGTTGGGTCGCGTGTGGCATTCAAATCCGCGCTGTTTCACTGCCTGCCCTGCCTAATTAAAACATTCATCTTCATTTTCACCTTTTGCCTAATTAATTCACACAAAAATCAACTAAATTAATATGAAAAGAGCCAAAGAAGCTGCCAAGTTGCTGACCAGGTCCCAGCTCCCCATTCTCTGGCCCCTCCTCTCTCTCGACCCTATTACATTTGTTGTTGCTGCTGCTGCTGTTGTTGCTTTTCGGACGCTAACGAGAATTAATGGTTTGCAGTGTGGCACACAATTACGACGACGAAAATCTTAGGTAAGCAGCAAAATTGTCACCACGCGCTGGAAAAACCTTAGCTACGTAATTGGCTTTGTGTATGTGTATATCAGGGTGAAGGGCCGGGGGGGGGGGGTGGCGAGGCAGCTGACAGCAGGGTGGGGTGGGTGCCGGTGTCAAAAACTGCTCAATTTACGTGTCGTGAAATTAATTTATGCCCAATGCAATAACCTCGGCATCGTCAATAAAATACATTACAAGAATATATATATATATATATAGCCCGAAGTTAGCCAGGGGAGTTGGAGGACAAATGCTTCCTTGACGGCGGTGCCTAATTGTGCTCTGTCAATTTGAAATTAAAATTGTATGCTACACATACAGATGAAGGACACACACATGTGTGTGTGTGTAAGGAATGCGCCTTACGAAAAATTTCCATAATTTAACGATCTATATGCAAGTGGCGCAATTGAAGCGTAATTAGACTTTGGCACTCACTCACACACGCACACACACACACACACATTCACAGCTCACGAAATTGGCAATCGTCTGGTGCGGGCGGCTGGCGCTAATTGGTTTCTGGTCAGCAGCAGCGGAGCAGCTAACGTCGCCATCTTTGCCGGGGCTGCCTTTCAACGGACGCCAATTAAAAACGTGCGCACATTATGCTTTATTGAGCTCTCGCACCCCTCGCTTCCCTCACTCCCCGAGCATTCAGGGCGCAGAAAAACTGAATGGGTCGATCCCCTTGTTACCTGTTCCACTGAGTTCCTGGCGATGGTGATGTGGGCGTGCCTTTTAGCAATAATAACGTCCTCTGTTGGCCATAAAACAAATCATACAACTTTATGGTCACCTTACCAATACCTTCTGCAATGTCCACTGCGAACTTTATCTTTTTATATGCGGCATTATTGCCACAGATTAGACACGGGATTTTGGTACATTGTTTGTAGTATTATATGTGTGTGTGTGCGTGTGTGTGTGCTCCATGTTAGATGGGAATGTGCCTTCGCATCTTTTTTTTTCGATTGCCAGCAGAACGAATTAAATATGACCATTTGTATAATGGCCGAGACTCGAACTCGCCATGCGATACTCGTATCTATGTAGGAATATGTGGGCAGCTGGCAAATCGGACGCGGGACGGGGGAACCGTTCACATTGGAATACATATTTGTTATTCTGTGGCCACTGCCGAATGCAAAATGCATGACATTTTCTGTTTAATTTTCAGTTCTGTAAGAGCTCTGGCTTAACTCTGGATCTGGACAGCAGACAGAAGGGACAGGAACAGAAACTGGGACGGGGACAGGCAGCAAAAGTGCGAGCCTTTGGGCTATTGAGGATTTTAGAGATACGCACAGCATTTATACATAGGCCTGCGCCATCAAATTGGTTAAGTTCTAGCCCCGTTATTAAACCGGTTGGTCATTGGGCATTTTTTGGGATAGTTTTCACACCATAAAGCGTTCAGTTTGTGCAGTAAGCTGAAATCGTTGGAGTATAAAGCAATGCTGTACTAACTTTATGTATATAGAAACAGATACGGCTGAACTGTACTGCTTAAACATATTTTTATCGAGCATATTGAGGACCTGAATTCTTCAAAACAAAGTTAAATATCTGTTATTTCATAGATTAATTTTCGCTTCAACATGTCAAATAAGAATCTTGTAAGCTTGTTGTATGTGGGTCAAATATGTTATTTTCAACCTACTTAAGATTTGACATTGAATTCTGAGTGGATTCAAATCTCAAGCTAGCTGATGGATGTAGTATTGTATCAGCCAAAGATCAAAGTAGTGTGTCAATAATATTCGTTTTCATTAAAGTTTTACATCAGTTTAAGTTTCACGCAACACAAATATGTTACCATGTCGATAAATCTTTAACTCTCAGTCGTCAAACTATATATTAAAAAAATTAAAATTTTTCGAGACGCAAACAAAAGAAAATCCTGAAACGTCTTAGTGGCAGAATTTTGTAAATAAAAATGACATTGGTATATACATTATTTTTGTTTTCTTAACATATAGCACTTTGATGCTGGTTTCATGTCTCCGGAAAAAAATGCAAAGTAAAATATCTTTAAATGCCAAAAAATGTAACCACGTGCGGAGACAACAGGCGAAAGTAAATTAGAAGGAACTTTGCGTGTGTTTACACGACAGTTAGGAAGAAAGAGGGAGATGCCAGATAGAGACAGACAGAGAGGAGCAGAGTACGGCTTGGGTCTGTGTGGGTCGCGCTGATTGCGGATGCTCCGTTCGCGGGCACCAGTGTGCGGCATTTTATTTCGCATTAAGAGATTAAGATCAAAATTAAAATTTAAATTACCACGCGACACGCAGCCTGACATTCCCACTCTCCCACTTCCCCTATGTGTCGATGTATGTGTGAGTGTGTTTGTGTGTGTGTGCGTGAGCTTGTTTTTTTTTTGCTGTTGTCTTAAATTGTTGCAGTGTTTTGGCACTTTAGTTGAGGCAGAAGACGCAACCGCCTTTCCACTTGCCCGAAACGTTGCAAGATGCCTTAATTAATTAATTGGCATGCCAGACAGACGCAGCTCACCCAGTTGCTGGAGACGAGCTGAGGCTGTGGCTGTGGCAGAAGTGGAAGCATCAACTAGAGACTGACTGACAACTTAATTGGCTCTCTTTGAAAAACTTGCCATTAACAAGCTGAAGTCGCTCGCAGAGCGCAATAAACATGCATGTGCCTATATACATATATAAAGCGGCAAATGGACCAGCTATTTATATACATATTTTATATATTTATATTTACATATGTGTCAGCAGCAGCAGCAACAAGAAGAGGCTGACAGCCACGAATTAAAGAGGGCCAAAAATGTTGCAGGCAAAGCTCGCTGATTGACTTTAAGCGAAACTTTGCACAATGCCAACAACAGCAGCCGCACCTGCAACCCGCCTCCCCCCCTCCCCAACGCCCCCGGTCATGACCGTGGCCAGGCAAAGGGCTGCAAGTGACGCGCTAAGCTGAAACGAAACTGCAAATTTTCCAAACATAAAAGCCCTAGAAAAATTTATGAGCACTCAAGTTGATTCAATTTAAAACTGTTGTCCCCCCACCCCACCCAACTCTCGCCTGACCCATCCCACGCAGTCAGCAGCAGCAGCAGAGGTGGCCACAAAATTTGACGCTGACGTCTTTTTTTTTGTGTTTTAATTTTTTAATTAGGCTAAGCCCACGCCTAAAGCCAAGTTTGCCAACTGTGCCTGCTTGCTAATTGTGCGGCGAAAACTTGCGGGGCGGGGGGCTTGAGTAGCTGCTTCTGCTTCTGGTCCTGAGCACTGTTTCCGCTGCGATGGTTGTTGTTGTAGTCCTGGTCAGGTCGCAGGTCGGCCTGCAAACAATACAAAACTTTTTGGCCTGCTGTTGCTGTTGCTGGACTTTGCTGGCAACAAACAATAACGAGCCGCTGCAACAGTGAACCCAAAATGTAAAAAATAAAACAAATTGTAAAGTTTTGCGCCTTTTTGAGTGGCATCAATTTTGACATTTACCTGCAGCGAGGCAAAGTTTTCAATTCCCCTCGCTTCTAGCTTAAGCCGATTCCACAGTGAAGCTAGGCAGAGACGACTCCGAGCCCGCCTACATCTACACACACAATTTTGTTTAAATCCTTTTGCAAATGCTGCAAAACTTTTTTGATATACAAAATCAGAGGAACGCCTTGGCGTATGCAATGGAAAAATTATAAAACTCAGTGCGGCCAGGATGTGTCCGGATGTGTGTCTGCAAAAATAACAATTACTTGTGTGTGTGTGTGTGTGAGCTAGAAAGTTTTTTGGCGCAATGGCACGGAAGTTGCAGGCGGTTGCTGTCGGTGGGCGAGAGGGGTGGGTTGGAGAGGGGCCATCAGTGGAATCAACAGAAAAGTGCAAAAGCTCGACCGGGGCATTAAAGATGCCATAACTGAGTGTTTGCTGGTTGTTGCTGTGCTGTGTGTTGTGTGTTGTGCCGTCAAAAGTTTGTTAAGTAAAACCTCATGTGCATCTAATTAAAAATATAAAAAACTTTATTTTAAAGCCGCCAAAGAAAACTTTGTCTCCAACAGGAAATGCGCGCGTGTGTGTGTGTGTGTGTTGTTTATGCAGCCAGGAAGCGGGGCGAGACCTGGTCACAGGGGGGTTGAGTGGGGGTGGAGTGCTACTGAGTGCTGTAGTGAATATTCAAAAGTTGTTGGCATGTTTATCAGAACGAATGCGAAAAAGGATTTTCGCAAATGAGCTTCCAAATTGGCATAACTTTGGGTACAGGGTAACTTTTGCAAATTCGCATGTTTAATTAGCTCTGCGGCAAGTTTCGTGACATGAACTATGGACATGGCTAATGCCTAGGTATGAGCTTTGAGTGAGTGAAATTCATGGCATTATATCGGGAGATCTTCTCGATTTAAAAGGAAAGCATCCATTAGACTTTCGTTTGCCAAATGCTAAATACTTGCCTAATGGTCCATGCAACTCCTCTGGAATCCCGCACACAAAACTCATTTGATGGGCGCAGCTGCATGCACCGTGGTCTAGGAATGGAGGAGAAGCTCAGTTACGAGTCGAGAGCTTAATGGTTTGCCTGTGACACACACGAAATGCTTCACAGCAGCAGCAACAACAACCACGGTGAAAACGAAAGATTTGAGCTGCCAACTAACCAGACCCCGTCCCGGTCCCGGGCCCGTGGCCGGACTCGTTTTTCCAAACCAGAATCCTGTAGTCGTGCCCAGAAAATGGCTACACTGACAGCCACAGCCGCAGCCGCAGCCAGTTTGAGTGACTGCTTCTGACTTCGACTTGTGAGTCTCCGGGCCGGCCCGATGTCATTAATGCAACTAGCATCTCTCGGCTGGGAGTCACCTTAACCCCTGACAAAACTGAAATGCTTTGCATGGACGCATGTGATATGAGCCCATCCTCTGGTGCTCATCCTCACTATCATCAGCACCCCTAACGCTGTTTGCTAACCCTTCGCGGCGAACAAACAGGGGGCAGCAAAAAATAACAAACGAGCCCAACATGAGCTGAAAATAAGATTTTTGAGTCATTTCGTTTTGTTGCGTTTATGTTGGCTGGCGCTCGTCCTGCGGCTGGCTCGACTCCTTGCTGCAGCCAGCATCGTCGTCGTCATCGTCGTCTGGCTGTTTCACTGCCTCTCTGCCTGGTTGCCAGTTTGCCAGTTTGCCTGTTTGTCTGCTTGCCTGACTCTGTGCTTCACTGGCTGATGTATTCATGAAATCATGTGATTAATGGCTCGCACAACATTTGCACACACTACCCGACCATGGGCAACGCCAGTTGGTGCTTCAGCTTCAGCTCCAGTCCCAGCTTTGGCTGGTGGTTTCTGCTACCACTGGTCGACATGCGGCGTATCTGTCTGAGTGCAGATAAACATGCCAGTTCTCTACTCCGCATGCCCCAATCTCGCCCAGCGAATGCTTCGCATGCAAAACGAGCAAAGAGCTGTGAGTTGCGACAAATAACGAAGGCAGCAGGACGTACCAGGGACGTGGGACGTGGGACACA
The DNA here is from genome assembly GCA_004143825.1 of Drosophila micromelanica. Lineage (NCBI taxonomy): Eukaryota > Metazoa > Arthropoda > Insecta > Diptera > Drosophilidae > Drosophila > Drosophila micromelanica. The sequence continues at coordinate 65,425 of SCDY01000157.1, forward strand.
GGATGGCCATGTTGGTCACAAAAATTTTCCGGCTCTGCGCGTTTGGCTGCCATTTTATCTGAGCCGCATGAGGCGTTGAAGTTAACAAACAAAATGCGTCGTAATTAAAGCGAATTTAATTGCTTTATCCTCACAAAGCTACCCGCAACAAAATCCGCACACTCCGCGCCCACAACCTGCGTGGCGCCTATAACTATGCTATAATCTTTGACACTTTTATTGCGGCTCTAAAAGTTATTAACTTGATTTAATAAGCAACTCAGACAACAACAAGCGTGACTGCTTTGCATTTTCGAGTTTTATCTCAAAGTTTGAAGCCAAAAGAATTTGATCTCGCCTTGGCATTCGGAACGTGGCTTTAATTAACTCATTTTTCATTGAAATTGCCAGCGGCAGCTACAGAACAGGCCAGAACGGGCTAGAACGGGCAGATAGGTAGCAGAGCTTAGGTTATCTTATCTGCTTGAAACTAGAGTACAATTGCCGTGGCATGCTTGCGGCCGCTCCAGCTCCCATCACTCATCCCGTCCCAAGCCTTTGTCTGGCTTTCTGTGGCGAAACTCTGATAAGCGTGCGAGGAGCAGTTGGATGGCTCTAGTTGCTGCTTCCGGGCTTATTAGTTCAAATTTGAAATTGAAATTGACTTTAGATTTTCACATGAAATTATGCGCTGCTGCGTACCAAAAGGCTTAGCGCAGTCCGCACGGCCTCCATCGATTTTGGGTGGCCAGGAACTAGCCGCAAAGCGGTGTACTTTCAATTATGTAGAATGTAATTTACTTTATGGACTTATCTGGCAAAACAGCAATTTCGTTTGTTACAACATTAAGCATAATTTTATGATATTTCGCCCGCAACTTGATGTGAAAGCCCTCTAAAGCGTCCATTGGCAGCGGCAACGATGCCTCGACAACAACACAAAAGTTGTTTCATTTTTAATCAAGTTGAATGCTAAAGTTGAAGCTGAAGTTGAGGTTTTTGCATGCCTTGGTCCTCGGTACTTGGTCCTTGGCAGCGGCAACGTCTTGACAATGTCTGTCATTTAGTTGGGTCAAAGGTAAATGCGTACAGACCGCAGTAGACTTCAAGCCAGACACTTTTATGGCCAAACGAAAACCTCAAAATTGCAGATTTAATTTTATTTTATTGCACTTTTGTTCGGGCACAAGAAAATTGTTTCTTTATATTGTGAAAGTGTCGGACATTCTCCGCTGGGCGCCGCTTCCGCTCCATTGTTCCTCCCAGGCGTTTTTTGTGTCTTTGACTTGAAATGCAAAAAAGGAGCAGGCAAAAATTGCAATTGCAATTGAATTTTTTAAACAGTAGTTTTCATGCCACAAAATTGTTTGTAGACTGTTTCTATGGAAGATATTTAATAAATAAATTATTTTTTAAATAAACAATAAAAGGTTAGTCTTTAAAAATTACATTTAGTTGATTTTTTTTTAGTTTTGTTAAGAAAATGTCAAAGCTTTAAAAAATATAATATACATATTATATTTTGAATTCTGGCTCTCATCCCGAATCCACTGTGTTCAGATAATCGCTCATGAATTAAAATGAGTATATTCGGCTTATGGAATGACATTCCATCAGTCACCTTTATTGAAGCTAGACACTAGATATTTGGAATATATATTCCTGTATAGCCGCATCAGTATACGAGTATCTCCGTAATTTGTCTAAATTACAATTATACTTGAATCAAATATTCTACTTTAAATTAGTAATTGCTACAAAGTTCGATAGACTTAGATAGGTAGATACTTTTTCCCGAGTCCTTGAAATTTAAGCAAGCCAATTTAATCACTTGCAACATAGTCCATAGTCATGAAATGTAATTTTTCTTCTCTTAGCTTATAGCTAAATTAAATGTTGCAATTTCTTAATTCCTTATCCTTGATACAAGAATAATTTTCGAAATATATGTATAACGTTTTCGCATTTCATGTAGAAGTATTATTTGCCTGCTTGAATGCACAAAGAGCGGAGTCTGCAAGCAATGATGTCTCATTAATAAACATAAGCGAAAAATTGCAAAGCAAAAACCAAAATCAAAACCATTTACAAGTTCAGTGAGCAACGTAAAAAACGCCAGACTTGGAGAGACGCATTTTGTGGCATAATATTCGTAATCAAACGCAGTCATAATAATCAAGTCGTAAAAAACAAATCCATTTTTGCGCTTCAATGAACGCCAAGAGAATGGCAAGAGTCAGACAACAAAAACAACAATAACAACAGCAGTAAAAACAATAATAGTAATGGCAACGGGAACAACATTTTTACACCTTTTGTACAAGCAGCAGCAGTCGCAGCCAAAAAGGATCAAGGATAACGACTGAAACGACGCTGACACTCGATAATAATACAGAGCATACTTTGTTTATGCCAAGACGAAAAAGAGTGAAAAGAGAAGAGATGAGAAAAAACCAAGCAGCCATAAAAAACAAATAGCTCAATGACTCAGGCGGAGTTTTATGAGCTGCAGATTCGAGATGGCGAATCTTAAGATCTGCACACAGGACAACCTGTAAATTCTCGCGGTTTACTTAGCATTGGCAGAGGCATTGACAAATCTGTGACTGGCCCCGTTACAGCCATTAAATGGCTGTAAAAATCAAACAGTTAATGCTGTAAATTATAATGTAATAGAAATATAATAACCGAGTTCATCTTAACGCGAAGATAACATCGTAAAATCGGCGAACTCGTAAAATTTGCCAGGAAACGTCAAATGAAAAGCCCGGCGCTAGTTTTCACACCAAGCAGCAGCAGCAGCAGCAGCAGCAGCGAACACCCTGGCATTGGGGGATTGGGTTCGTATGGGTTGGCATCATTACACTTGAGTGTTTTACAACTTCCGTTAAGTTTGCCGGGGCTATAAAGCGTAATCTTCATGTTTTTATTACAAGGATGGCCGCCGCTCGCAGCTGTGTTGTCAATGGAGCATCGAGGACATCAAATTGACAGCTCCTTGGAGTCGTAAAACTCTCCGGACTACTGTTTCGTACATATGTTGATGATGTTGCCAATGGTTGTGGGACTGGGAATGGGACTGGGACTGGCATTGGGGTAATGATTGTCACCGGCTAAACAATTAAATTGAGGTTAGAATGAAACATAAAAAGCGCATAAAAGGGACATAAACCGGAGCAGACAAAGCGACGGCCAGCAATGTGAGCGCCGACGATGTCGTCAACGCATCGTAAACGTTTTAAGCTACAGTTTATTTTCATTTCGAAAGGATAACAACAGCAGCAACAACAACAATAGCAACAACAACAGCAACAAAATGACCCGTGTGCGATCTGTGGCCTCGTAAAACTTGGTGATAAGACACTCGCCGTTGGTAATGATAATAAAATTATAATTTCGCCTCTACATATGCTGGCAGAAGTGCCAAAGTGTCTATGTCAGTGTGGTGATAAAGCTGGATAAAGGATTCTCTGGGTCTAGTCTTGTTCCTGTTTACGACTCTGCCCCACCCCGAAAGCACTTTAGTTTAGCATTTCGCTTTTAAGGCCATGTGAGAAATTGTAAATTGCGCTAATAAGCATTTAAAATTAACTAAATGCCCGACTCTTGGGCCAAGCTTGATGACTTTGATCTGGGTCTGGGTCTGGGTCTGGGCCCGGATTGCTGGTTAGCTGAGTTATAAAATGTGCAGAGTCGTTGTGCGGCTTTAAGTGGATAAGAGATGCGTTTTTCATGTTCGTTGTGGTAGTAAATGCTTTTGGGGGTATGGCATGCTATTGATAGCATGTCGTTGAAATCACCATTAGGGATATTATAATACGAATTGAGTAGATTTGCCACATATCCGGTCTATATGTACAAAAACCACTAATACAAACATTCTTTTTACATCTAACTATCATAGGATATGTTTTCTGCAACACTTTTATAGCTTATAGAAACGGGTTTTCAATTTCACAAACTATTATATCTATAATTTAATTCAATGGAAGCCTTTTATGTCTTCGGGTAATAAGCGCCTTTAAAAGAAGTAAAATTATTTAGGTATTTAACAATAGTAAATATTTTAAGAAATTTTTTGGAAGGTATGTATATGAACTACAAATTTTGTCTGCTTTATTATTTTTAGATTAGCGCACTTCGATGAAATACGTAATTAATTATTGTACCCTTGCAGAGGATTTTAAAATTTTGTCTACAATGGAATGAGACGACTTTTGTCAGATTACCATCAACAGCCGAGTCGATCAAAGGATTTGTTGAAATTTTTTTTTTTTTAATTGAGAGAGTCAACATAACTAAGAAATATCAGAGCAAGCCTTTAGGAACCATTGGTCGATAAAATGCATTTTTTTATAATAACTTTTTTGGTTTGGCGATTACGTGGTCATAATATATTTTTGTTCTTTCATATGTTATACCTATATAATCTTGAAATATATTGAAATTATATGTAAAAAAGTGGAGTTTAATCAGCCTAAAACTGTTTTTGGAATGAATTTTATTACAAATTTCTTTTAAGTCAGATAATTATTCTACAATGATTGTATTGTGGAGGAATGTTACTAATTCTATTTAAATAAAATAAATGAATACGTTTAGATATGTTATTATACTTTAAAATAAATAAAATGCTAATGTGAATATCCATATTGCTGGGAGTGCGACTTTAAGTAAAATTCTAATTGCTGCACAACTTGCAGAATACGACAGTGAGCAGATACACCCACGCGCACTTAGCCACATACACACCCCCATAAAGGGACGATTACTTCCGCCATTTTCTATGATGAATTGCTACTTTTGCTTAACACACACACACACACACACACATACACATCTGCACGCCCATTAGGCAACAAAGAGGAGATGCGCAGACATCTATCCAGTACCCGGGGTCCAAGGCAGTTAGCGACACAGACCCACATATACATGCAGAGGCAGTGCCCTGTATCTGTGGGATACACATTTATCCAGTCGTCGACGTCGTTGACAGCGCCAACGCCAGCAGAAAAAGCGCAGGACGAAAAGAACGCCGCACTGGCAATGTAAAGCAGGTGAACTCGAGGCAAGCTGCGCAGCCCTGTTGCTGTTGTTGCCGCTGTAGCTGGCAGCAATTGGTGGCAAAACACTGAAAGGACACAGGAAGTGCACTTTGCCAGCATACACACAAACAAACACACACACACACATACACACACACACACACACACACGCAGACAATTGCAGAAACAGGACACCCTTGCCGTCATTGGGGTGCTTTTGCCGTTTATTTATGCCTGGCAATCATAAAGCGCGCCACACACACTCACACTCGCACACACACACATAGTGTGTATGCCCGTAAGGGAGAGTGCAGGTTATGGCTTTCTATAACTCAGGTTCTGTTGTCGTGCCGCCTCTTTCTGGCCAACGACGACGGCGTCTGCTGCTGATGTATTCCATACAAATTGCAAGTTTTAGTGCTTTTATTTTTCGGCACTCTCCGGCAAAAGAATCATCCATCAATGGCATTACGGCAAGGACAGAAGCCAGCTAGCAGACGCGAATTCTTTTTGAGTGCTGTTGACGTTTTTGTGTCGCAGACGCAGACGCACCCAATGCCCAACGGCAGGACACAGAGGATAACAACCCCCTTCTGAGGCTGAAGCTGAGGCATACGGCGAAATTTGTAAATTTTCGCTGCAAAACAAAAAGAAAAATTCTTTGCTGATATAAAAAGGGGACAGGCTCTTATGGCTCTTTCTCTCTCTCTCGGTCCCTCTCTGTCTCTCTTTCTCTCGCGTGCTCTCTTTTGCCTACAGGCTGATGCTCTCGCACAGTCCTTGTGTTGCGTTTGTAGAATAATAGCATAAAATATCGTTGTCCTTGAACAATTTACTTTTATTTTATTTTTATTGCCTACATTGCGGAGCTGCCTCTGCCTCTTCTCGCATATGTGTGCTGTGTGTGTGAGTGTGTGTGTGTGTGTGCGTGTTTGTTTTGGTGTCTGCATTGTTGTTGCTGTCGTGCCGCGTTTTTGGCTTCATTAAATTTATGTTGCAACGAACCGTGCCCCCCTTTATGCTCCGCCTCCCCCTCGCCAATGCTCTGGGCCTAGTTGCACGTGCCGCGTTGCCGTAAAACAGATCGTAAAAGTTTATTACTTGCGGCTTTTTGTTTGTGTGTGTATCGCCGATACTGAATACTGTTGTTATTCTGTTGTTGTTGTTGTCGTTGTTGTTGTCGTTGTAGCTCCTGCCGCCGTTGTCGCTGTCAGCTGTCAAATTGAATTTGTTTATATTGCCAACAGTGGCAACAGCAACAGCAGCAGCAGCAGCGATGCCGACGAGCCCGTCGACGTCACAGCCGCCAGTCAGCTCCAACAGGTTTCATTTTCACTTGCCGGAAATCATTGCGTCATGCTGATATTTTGTATTTTAACGCCCAAACGGGACCGCCCCTTTCCCGTTGGCCTGTCATGCTCAGCTTTGTGTTTAGGCTGCAAAGTCGAGTTTTGTTGGTTTAGGTCAGTTAGTTTTTGGCTTTGACAGCTCAAAGTCGAGGTCAACTTTTGTATGCCCATCATCAGTTGGCTTGTCTGTGTCTGCTGTGTGTGTGTGTGTGTGTGTGCCTGTGTGTTTGTGTGTGTTTATATTTATGTGCCCGCCGGTCGAGAGACGTCTCAATGCCCAATGCGACGCGCCCTTGTCAATGGCCAAATATAAAAAATCGATTTTATTATAGCCGTTTGTCTGCCATCGTATATAGATTTTCTGTCAGCTGCGATATTGCCTTTTGTCTGACTGTTGAAGTTCTGCGATAGACAGGCTTAAATTTTGCCCGTTTCACTTGTTTAGGTAAGCCTTTTAAAGCCTGAAAGTGAAAACGGTGCGTATGCGTAACGCGATGGATACTGCGAGGGAGTGACGACGATTTGACAGCTCTTAAATGAAGCAAATGTCGTGGAATATGTTGAATCATGTAGTGATAGTGGGCTTATCAAATAGGTACAGAGTTTTTAATTTTACAAATACGTATGCATTTTTAGAATTTAATACAATTCCTAGTAAAATAAAATGTAAATTTACACTTTTTTTAAAACTATATATAATATTTTGAATTAACATTTCAGAGTAAAATTATCATACTCAAATACTTGAAAAAATTCCGTAAAATTGGAAAAGATAAGGTAAAGTTGATAAAGATGACTTTAAGGTTAAGGTAAGTAAACGCTTAGGAATTAATCTATTAAAATAATTCTTAATGTATCACACTAGTAAACATATATTTCTAATGATCAACGAAGCTTTTCATTCGCCTATTACCTCTATAGTGCTTTTTGCTTGTTACGAATAATGCTACAAAGCAAAAGTCAAGAAAACACAAAAAAAATGTATATACATATAATATATAAAAGCTAATCAAATCGTATCACGCAGAGCGAACCGAGAGCTTTAAAAAGCTCTTAAAGTATATAAACCTAATATGAGTGAGAAAACTGATTAATGAAACTTTTTCTCCAATTTGTATACAACGAGAATAAACAGCTTTAGTATATAAAATGTTGTCGAGACAGTTAGGCGGGTCGCGAAAGATCTGCGTTCCGGTTCTGCAAGCTGACAGGGCGTTTGCAACCAAGGCAAGTTTATATACATGTACATAGAAAGACCTACAACATTTGTGTTAACAAATGCATTATCTGGTTTTTTTTTATTCAGGGCGCCGCAACTGCTGTAGATGCCACGCCCTTGCAGCAAGCTAAGCCCTACTCCGAGCTACCAGGTCCCAGTAAATTAAACTTTATTCGCTCTTTTCTACCGGGTGGTAAGTGATCAAAAGCTTTTTTATGTACAAAAGCTCATTTTTCTCTCTCTCGCTCTCCTCTCTATGTTTTGATACTGGCTTATTATCAACGACCAATCACAGGTCGCTATAAGAATGTTCCGGTACATGAAATGTTTTTAGATATGAATAAACGCTTTGGGAGTATTTTTCGCATGCCTGGTGTCGCTGGCAGAGATATTGTAGTCACAATGAATCCGGTGGACTATGAGACGATCTTTCGTAACGAAGGACAGTTGCCCTACCGACGCAGTTTCGAGACCTTTGATTATTTCAAGAAGGTCCACAGATGCGATATATTCGAGGGTTACGATGGTCTGACTTCTGGGTAAGCTAAAAGGGAATGCTGCTTATTTGTAAATATGATTATTGCGAATATATCCGCAGTAACGGACCTGCTTGGGGCAAAATGCGAACGGCTGTTAATCCGATACTACTTCAACCGCGCAATGCCAAGTTATACGTGAACAATCTGCTGCAGGTCAATAATGAGTTCCTGGAGCGGTAAGTGGAGACCTTCAAATGTGTTTTCCTCTTTGATAGTTGGACTTTCCTGTTGTAGCATACGTGCCATAAGAGATGACAAAAGTCAAGAAATGCCCGCTGACTTCGGCGAAGACATTCGCCGCTTAATCCTGGAGTCCATTGGCTCCGTGGCGCTCAATACGCGTCTCGGATTGCTGGCCAAGAATCGGGAGAGCGAGGAGGCAAAGCAAATGATTATGGCCTTGGAGCAGATACTTGAGCTGAGCTTCCAATTGGACATGATGCCTCCGCTTTGGAAGTATCTGCCAGTGCCCAAGTTCAAGACGCTAATTCGTTCCTTAGACACGATCACAGACATATGTTACGGTCACATTCAGCGGGCGCTGCAGCGCATCGAAGAGGATGCCCGGGCTGGACGTCTTAGCACTGAGCCAGAACTGGAAACGAGTATTCTTGAGAAACTGGCGCGGTTTGATCGCAAGGCGGCGGTGATTATTGCCATGGACCTATTCTTTGCCGGAGTGGATCCGGTAAGTTATCAAAAAGAATTTCTTTCAAATTAAAGTTTAGGGTTCCCGTTTAATTTGTAGACCCTGGTCAGTCTGACCGGTATTCTTCTGAGCCTGGCCAAGAATTCCGCGCAACAGGCTCGCCTGCTGGAGGAGATTAAGGGCGTGCTGCCCGAGAAGAACTCACCATTGACCATGGAGAATATGTTGCATTTGCCGTATCTGCGCGCCTGCATCAAGGAGGGCATTCGCATGTATCCCATTGGCCCCGGCACCCTGCGCCGCATGCCCAGCGATGTCGTCCTGAGCGGCTATCGGGTCCTAGCGGGTACGGATGTGGGCATGGCTGCCAACTACCAGATGGCCAACATTGAACAGTTTGTGCCGCGCGTGCGGGAGTTTCTGCCCAAACGCTGGCTGCGCGATGAGTCCAATTCGAACCTTGTGGGCGACACGGCCACGCCCTTCATGTATCTGCCATTTGGGTTTGGACCGCGCGCCTGCGCTGGCAAACGGATTGTCGACATGATTCTAGAAATTGCCGTTGCCAGGTTGGTTCGAAACTTCCAAATCGGTTTCGACTATCCGATTGAGAATGCATTCAAGGCGGAGTTCTTCGTGAAGCCCAACATACCATTTAAGTTCCAGTTCGTCGAGCGACCTGTGTAATTCCTATATGTGTGTATATATATAAACCAACTATTTGTCAACGATACCTTCAATGATATGGTAAAGGAACGCTGCTGAGTAGCTCCTTCAAGGCGAGTAAACGACTCTCAAGGGTTCCGGGCAGCCGCATGTGTTCTCGGCCGAGTGTCCTCTTCAGCTAAACATTACAGCAACAACAGCAGCCACTTGACTCAATTGATTTCGGTCGCTGTCCCACAGCATTGCGACAGCATCTGTGGGCATGTGAAGTGCACTTGCCTGTGCCAGCAAAGGAGCAAACACTTGACTGCCTTCGGATGTGTCTGTGCCGTGGCAAATCATGGATTCTGCTGCTTGTGCAGCATATGTAATAACCGTCTAAACGATGTTGAAGATTGAAAAAATCGAATTGAGGCGTAACCCGAAGCTTTGTTTTGTGATTAAAACAATGTATTAATTTGGCCTTGGATTTTATCATAAGATAAGATATTAAAATCTTATGAGAATTGACAAAGTCGAACTATTTTGTTTTAAGATACTCATTTCATTTTATAAATTTACACAGCTATTCATTCATACGAAACTCATACGCAATGTGCTACAAACTGAAGAGTTCAATATATTTTGCATACTTTTCGGCTGAAGCGTGAAATTGTTAGTGAAGGCAAACTCTGACACATGCCATTTATCTAGTTCTGTAAATCGGTTAACCAAGATATTTCAGATTTTTTTTATTATAATTTGCTGCACCAGAACCATGTGATAAAGGAAGTTTACATTTTGTATGTATTAAGCTTGTAGCGACTATTGTTAGGAAAGCAATTTTCAAAAAAGTTTATTGAATGTATTTAAAGCTAAATATTTAAGTCTTTCATACTTGAGGCAACTGAAAAACTACGTTTTACTCTCAAAAATATCGCATAAATATCTTTAAAACGATCCTTAGAGACTAATAAGCTTAGCTGTCTATAGTTTAGACCAAGAGTCATCCAAAAGATTTTATAACAAGTTAATTTTTTAATTTTTTTTCAACTACACTCAACTGCAACGTTGTTGCATAGGATTGAAAACTTAAAATATATTTGAAGTTTTAGTGAACTTTTGTTTATACAATTTTCTAAAGTAGTTGATTCTTAAAGCTGACTAAGTTTATTTTCAATTCATTCTTGAGTTTGTAAAGAATTCATCGAATATTTGCGCTTTTTTCACTTCGTTATCAAGCAACAAGAAATAAATGCGCAGGCATAAATAATGCAAAAGTATTCAGTTTGACATCGAATAGACATAGTCGACTTGCCCATCCATGTTTGCTGCTGGGGTCCAGCCACCTCTTTTGCTGGCCGTGGTCCTTGTTGTTGTTGTTGCTGATGGCAGTGCGAGTGCTCGGGCGGAACTTGGACAGTCCGGGTCTTATCTTTGCGCACTCCGCCGTTGCCATCGCATCGCAGCTCTCGTATGTCCTGCATTTTATGCTACTTTCCGTTGGAGTCGTCGTCTTGTGCATTATTAAAACTATGTTCTCTGATGGCGCCAGTCCCGGTGAACCTCCTCCGAGGAGCGTCCGCCAAGCGAAGCGGCAGCACTTGAAATGTCAATGCTGGCCGTTGCAGTGCATAAAGTTTTATCGTGTTCTGCCCAACTGAGGGGGCAACTGGGTTGCAGGGGTCGCCCCCTCTGTCAGAGGAGGAGCTTGTGCGCACGACGCTGGCAGACAAGCAAAATGAATGGAATTCATTATTGGACTGGTTAGGCATCTCTTAAAGCTGCTGCTGAATTGAAAATGCATGTCAAATATCACACACAAATCACGGCCCAGCTCCCGAGCCGAGCTACCCAAAATGGAGGCGCAACTTCGGCTGCTGCATGTTGCTGTGTGTTGCCTGCTTTTAGGCGGGTCCGCATGCATTTGCACTTTATGACATGCGGCCCCCATAAACTGAGCAATTAGACATGTCCGGCTCACACAGGGCGAGGTGGGCAGCAGCATCTTGACAATCGAAATTCGGCTTTCGCATTGAACTTTGACCGGCCATGAAGGCCCGTTGCTGCTGCTCGAGCCTGTGACATGACATGCCCGTCCATTGCCAACCGGACGGGCGTGGCAAACGGAGCACGTCTAATGATGGCATACATAACCTGCCTGCCACATGTCGCCTCAGCCTGTGCACGCCCACGTCCAGAGTCTTGTGCTGGCTGGTGGTGCTGCCACTGGTGGCGTCGTCCTCCCCGTTCCCTGATTCCCTTGCAAGTGTCATGTCACAACGCACTCGGCTTGCTTGTCAATTTCGCAGCTGGGCGTGGCTGTGCATGGGCACGAGCATGACTTGAGCCCCAGTGCCAGGCATTAGCATGTAAAAGGCAAAGTTTAAAGGAAAAAATAAAACAACATTGCATCGCAGGACAGTCAGTAGACAGACGACGACGTTGACGTCGACAGAGATGGTGGCCTCCCACCCAGTCCATCCGCACCACCCACACCCAGCCTGTGCCCGCCCTGACAGGCGTCCATGATTAATGGTTGTCAATGGCATGTTGTTATTGTTGTTGTTGTTGCTGCTGCTGCCGCTGCTGCTGTTTCTACATCCTGACTGGGCTGCATATAAAAAGTAATTTTGTTATTTTAAGAAAGCGCCCAGGACTCAGGCTCAATGCCGGCTTTCTGTTTTGCAGGAAATTGATTCGGCGTCGCATGCGGCGCTCTTTTTTCCAGGCCGTTGCCGCAGGAATTCCCCAACTGGCTGCCAGTCGCGCAATTTCGCAACCTTTTGCACCCCCCGCCAAGCAACTGTGCTGGTTGCTTCACCCCCTCCCACGCCAAGCATCCCCCTGTCTGCCCACGCATCGACTGTGCTAATGGCATTGGCAATGGGTCGGCAGACGGAGGACGCAACAAATTTAATTTATTATTTTGAAAAGCAAAGCATTTCTAATCGAATTGTATTCTAAATACGCCACGCATACGAAATTGAAAAATTGAGAAATTGTCCCCGATTGTATTACAACACTTGTTGTTGTTGTAAAAATCGCGTCGCTGCGCGTTAGTTAAAAAATTGAAGAAAAAAATGTGAATTGTTTGCTTGCAAGGGAAATTGCGGTTATCAGATTGTTGACATTAATGATGTGTCTGTGTGATTGTTTGTGTGTGGGTGAACTCTGCAAACTGAAGAATTGATAACGGTGCTTCACAAGCTAGTTAGTATTCCACAATTGAATTAAACGCAGGGTATTGTGGTATTGGTTGGCTGTTGATTGGCTTTTCGAAAAGATTAATATTAGATTTGAAGAACGTATTATTGAATCTGCATTAAGTGACATTAAATTCACTGTGTAAAAAAAGTAAAAGCTTGCAGTCAAGTGTAACCAAATGCGCAATTACCTGTTCATAGTGATCAGTTTAAAAAAAAATTTGTTGATATGCGCAAATTTTGGGCTTTTTAATAAAAGTTGCAAAATTCTATTGCGAAAAATCTGTGCCTGTATTAAACAAATAGCTTACATACATTATACTTGTTAATAGAAAAAAACCTATTCTGTTTTGCCAGAATTGTTGAATATTGAACAGAACCCATTTAACTTTTCTTTATCCTTTACAAATATTTAAAGCTGGTCCAATGCATTTGAAAAGATAGTAAATAAACCATAAGCCTTTAGCGTTTAACTAAATGATCTTCACATATGTGGTATTTATTAAACAATATAATTGACGGAATAGAGCATTAAATGAGATTGGTATTACGACAGTATTATAAACGCGCAAGTTTGCTTCTGATGTCTGAGTGGTGTCAAGACTGATGAATTTAATCTAAGAATCTTCCCACTTTGTGGTGCACCAGTTCTCACCCGCATAATATTATCTTAGGCGGGGCCAACAATAGTAACTGTAGCCAGTTTCGTGTGTGTGCGTGTGTGTGCATGTGTGTACATATATTTTTATTAATTTTCCAAATGAATTCCTGGCAACGACAACGGAACAGACAGACACAAATGCCAGACACCAAACAATGCTGTCAGAAAACAACAGAAAAGGATACCAAAAAATGGGGGCAGCCATTTGGCGGGATTTCAGCGTCGAAATTGTCCAGAAGCTGGGGCTGCCCGCTTTATTTTTTTGTAACTGTTGGCGACATTATTACGTTACATACTTTACGCCATAAATGTGCTCTTACGTCATGGTGGTCGTCCCCCTCCCACCCCCACCCCCCTCTTGCGCTTTTAAAGTCGGGCAAAACAAAGTTGAATGTCTTGCATGCTGGGAATACGGCTGTCATCATTGTTATGTGGATGTGACGACTTTTTGACTTCCGTTCCGCTGATGTGTTTCCGTTTCCTGTTTTATGCGGAGCTCATGTGCCTTTTTGTTGTCTTTTTTAAATGTCGTTGACGAAACACACACAACAAGGATGATATCAACAGCAACAACAGCAGCTGTTGCAACAACATGAGGCACTAGAATATGGCCTGACGATTTTACGCCAAGTTGATTTGCAGCCAAAAACTTGGTTACATTTCTTTCGAGGGATCTGTTCTCTGTGCATCCTCAATTTCCTTTTTATGTTATTTTAATTTTATGTTATTGTTATGACACAATGAAAATAAAATTGAATTGACACTGAAGCATCTCGACAACGCCGCCCATCCTTCTGATAAGTAAGACCCTTAACAAAACAGTCTGTCTGTCTGTCTGTGGGTGGGTGTGTTTCGGTGTGTGTGTGTGACGGTTGTCAGTGACGTTTTTATTGCCCGGTCACAGGATATTCAAATGGGCCATAAGTGTGGTTAAAGCGCTTCGCTCGCTTGGCTAAATCCCAATCGCAAAAACTTTCAATTTTCGATGCTGCCAGCTGACGGCGTGACCTATTCAGAGTGCCGAGTACCCGGTGAACCCTCGAGTTCTTGCCTGACAATCTTATTTGTCGCGCAGGTTCAAAACAATATCATAAAGTAATTTATATGCCAGCACTTGGACCAGAGGCGTGGGCGTGGCACTGATGATATATGAGGGAAATGGCTTTTTAATGACAACGACGACAACAGCAGCTTGTACAAATTACACACACACACACACACACACACACACACTGAGGATAACGTACGTGTGTTAAGGGCGGTTGCCGAGGGGTCGGTGGGGAGTGAGAGATTGTGATTGACCAGACCGAGTTGCACGCCCACTGTTAATTTTGATTGTCTTTGGGGCTGCTTGATAAATGGGTCACACGTACCGGTCTTATATAGATGGCTGTTGTGACGGCGACTTCATCAAGACCGGTGGCCGCTTTAAGGTTAACGCATTAAACGTTTTGACCGTTTTGCCCATTGATGGGCATGTGATTTTTCTGCTTAAAATATTCATTTAGCATGGATATGAACCGCGTGCAAATCCGCTCACCGGGACAACGGGACGGCGGGATAACGTGACGAGGGCTAGCCTGGCTCTTTCTCTTACTCTGACTCTGGCTATGACTGTGGCATGGCTATAACCGTGGGTCTGGCTTCGGCTCCGACTCTATGGCTGTGGCTGTTGTGTTGGCTTTGCGCAGATAAGAGAATTGTCCTGTCAACCGGAATGATATATGCGCCAGCGCATTCAAATTGGGCTAACAGACGAACCCGCCAGCCAACAGGCTGGCCATGGAGGCAATGTGGGCAATGGCAGCGGACGATTCTGTGCTGCTCCAGCCGGGCGGATGTGTTTTTCTCGCACATCAGCGTGCGTTTCCTATGGCACAATGTTGATAGTCGTCAGCCAGCCTGCCACCCAAAACTCCCCACCTTCCACCTCCCCACCCATTCCGTGCACTTTTCTTTCCATACATTCATATGTGAAATGGATTTTTTGTTGTTGCTGATTTTTTCTTCATTTTTTTTCGTTTTGCGAGCGGGTTTGTCGAGTTGAAAAATTGGTGTGAAAATTCAAAAGGAGTTGCAAGTGCCTGCGTGGGGTGTTGCAAAATTACTTCGTGTGTAAAATTATGCGAATTGCGTACCAAGAAATAAAAAAAACCAAAAAGTAAAAATAAAACGAGCAAAAAAGGTGCGCGCATATTCATGCACGTACTTGGTAAGGGTGGTGGCCGGGTGGTAGGGTTGATGCCCGGCTAGGGGTTGGGGTAGGGCCTGCTGCTTGGCATCTCACTTTTATTGCATTTCAACACTTGCGTATGCGCGCATGCAAAATTTCTCATAATAAATGTAATAAATAAAAATGTGATTTGAAATGTGACAGTTTCTGTAAGAAGTGCGGGAACAAACACAGGTCTGAAATGGAATGAAAGGATGAAATGGAATCGGATGGGTGTACGCGCATTTGAATGTGATGCGTGACAGTGAAACAGCTGTGTTGCCATGCCAGCCTTATAAGTTATTAACGAGGCTTAGATGGAAATGGAAATGCTTTTCTACAAGTAATTCCAAAATTCATAAAAGTTTTTTCTTGTACCATTCATGGGCAAAGAGCTCTTCTTATGTATTGTTGGCTGATTGCTAAAGATCGTTTGTAGTCTCTTAGAGACAATCTCTATGTATGGATTAGATTAGATTAACAGATTTTTATTGGAATTATGACATAAGTCATAGTCATAGATGGATGTAAAAAATATTACTAAAATGTCAAAAAATGTTAACACCCAGGAGAGCTTTAAAATTTAGAATCTGGTGAATTGAAAGACTATTAAATGCAAACTTTATTTGCTAAATTATTTAATATTTTATGTAGGTACTTGATCATATATAAACTTGATGTGTGGTTAATATATTTTCGCATTAGCTAAAATTTTAGTACTCAGTACATTGATAATTTATAACCACATTCTACAGCTGACAGAACAGTAGTTGTCTTTTTTTTTTTAAAGCACTCCCATAAGAGTTTCATTATTTTTTAACTCCCATCATTTTCGTTGCCCTGATTTCCCGGCTATTAACTTACACAAAGGCAAATTTGTCAAACTACGCAATAATCGCAACAACAATAACGTAGACGAGTCCATAAACCAACAACGAGAAAAAAGGGACTGGCATCAAAATCGCTTAATGCAAAATCAGCACAAAATTTCCAACGCAGCGAAAAGCAGCGTCATCAGTTACAAGACAGCTTCAACAACAACAACAAGCGACAAAAACAACAGACACGACAAGAACGGCAATGAAATAATTGACGCCATTGACGCCAGCGGAGTATGGGCCCTGGGCTTGGGATTAGGCTTTGGATTGGGATTGTTATATGTAGGTATAGGAATAGGGAGTGTGTTCCGCAACAACATTCTTTGAGAATTGAGCTCATTATGGCATCATGACTGCCACACCACGCCCCCATTAGTGTAAAAAGCATGCCCACGCCCACTTCGGTGTGTGTCAGAGTAGTGTAGTGTACTAAGCGCGTGGTCAGACACGAAACGGAGCATGGGGCGTAAAAGGGGCGGGATGCCAACGCCCAGAAACTGTGCCATGGGATGCGGCTGTCTAACGATTTCAAATTGCGCCAAAGATGAAAAACTATGAGAGTGTGTGTGCGTGTGTGTGAGTGTGTGTTTTGGTTTTGTGATTTTTGTGCGCGACAGCGAAATGAGCGCCAAAAATGTTGCTTAGCCAAGAGATTGATGCCAGCATCCATTTGAGTGCTGCTTAGGTGCCACCGGCGGGTATATCGGGCGATGCCTCTTGGTAGGGCTTAGTGCCCGGGCTCGGCTCTGCTCTGATGTGCAAATTGCCAGCTCTTTGGGGCGTTCAGGCTGAATAAATGGGTGTAAAGGGCAAACAAAATGATTAATTGCTCTGAGCTTTGATCGCCTGCATGCACACAGCAGCAACAGCAGCAGAAGGGAAGGGATATGCTCAACAAAGGGTGCAAAGGATGTGGATGTAAATGTAGATGTAGATGTTGTTGTTGTTGTTGCTGGCAGGGACTCTTTGGCTTTGGGCTGCTGGCACCGGCGTTATAACAGAACGACTTTGCTTCCGTTTGAATAAACAAACACGGAAATGCAACCCTCACGTTTGAAGCCAACAACAGAAGCAGTTGCTGACCAGGACAAGAACTATTGCTGGCCGAATGGCCGGCGGCAGAAAATAGAGTACGGCCACTCCCACTCCCACTCCCACTTCCACTCTCAGTCCCACTCCTGGTGCGACTTACGCAAAGTATCACTCAACAACAAAGCGGCCAGCGTCGCGTTTTATCCTTTAAAATCCTCTAATGAGAAGGGTTGCGAAATTTGCTGCGGTCGCTGCTGTCTACGATAACGTGTCCGACACTGGCCAAGCACTGGACGGATAAAAGGATAATGCGGGTCTCTCCGCCTCTATGTGTGTGTGTGTGTGTGTAATGTAGCATGGCAGGATGCCCATTCGGCCGACTGTTTGTTTTAAAATTACATAAAAATTGCTGTGTATTTAAAAAAAAAGGATTTCAAGGATCAGGCGGCTAGGCTCGCAATATGAAACGCACATTTTATTGCCATATTTTGAGCTGGCATCGTAAACTAGTTAGAGTCAGGTTTATGCATCCCGGGCAGCCTGCAAGGTCAGAGCAAAGGAAAACAAAAATTTAATGAAAAACGTTGCGCACATAAACATTAAGAAATTTTAGTCCGCCTTCGGAGCCCTCTCCAGCAACCACGCCCCTTTTGCTCGGAACGACCCGACGATAAGCAGACAAATCGCTAAGAAAAATACGCAATTTAAATGCATAACACACACAGGACATGCCTAATGCCAATAATAGAAAAGGAAATCCCGTCACAAATCCTCCGAAGGCAACGTTCCGAGTATGAGAAAAAAATTATGTAGCTATATGAAACACACACACACACACACACACATACGGACACATTCTCGCAGACACTCGTATGTTGGCTAGAGTAAAAGACGTTAGAAAATATAGAAAGTAATCTTGCACAGACACTGGAGCACACGTCCTCGTCCTGGCAACCACCTTTGGCGACATTTTGTTGCAGATTAAGTTCTATTCGCACATGGCTGACTTGAAATACGATACACGCACACACACACACACACAGAAGCTTCGAATTATATCTGTGTGCAACTCTCTAAGTGTGTGTGTGTGTGTGAGCCTCAAAGTAATTGGGACATCCTGCGAGCATATAAAGTGGATATAAAGTAGCAAAAATCGGCCTCAAGGCACAACGTCGCACCGGCTCTGGCATTTTTATGTGTTCAAATGTCGTCGTGCTTCATCCGTCGCCCCATCCCCATCCACATCCCTATACTTGCCCCATCCTCAGTTCGCTCCTCCATCCGCCACCTATGCTTGTCGGTTTTCTGGAATTATTACAATTTCATGCTTCTTTTTTATTTGTTGTCGCGTGAAGCTTATGATTTCTGATATATGACATGGGGCCAAGTTCAAGTTGCAGCTTTCGTTGAAATATATTAATAAATTTTCGCACATGTGTGTGCCCCACGATGTCTGAATATATGTGGGTTTGTGTGTTTTAATATTGAAAACGTACAAATGTCTTAACTTTTCTGTACATTTATTTACTATACGTAGGTATAATGGCATTTCTAATATACTTGGTTAAATCTGATATACTTTGGTTAGATCGGTTATATACAAGCCTTAGAGCTCTAAGATCTGTCCGTTAACAAATAATAAATATTATATACAAAAATTATTATTATTACTAGTAGTATAGGTAGGAATGGGCCTAGATATATAACCTTAGAAATTATGCATATATTTTTTTTGTCATTGGCTAGTTGAGAGAATTTGCTCATGTGCTAATCGGCGCCTCCGTCTATCCGTCTCTTTTACGTATAGAGCGTGAGGAGTGTCGAATTCCTGTACAGCAATTTTGGTCTGAATTATAGCTTAGTTTAAAGGGTAGTTTACACGATGTATAAATCCCGGGATGAAAGCACATTCAATTCCAAAAACTTGTTATATACAATTTTTGTAAAATTATATTCCATTTAATATATATTTTTTAAAAATATTAACAAATAGTTTGGAGTTCCGAACATTACGCAAAGGAGCTCCAGCTTACAAATTAATTTGCTCCTTACTTTCGGAAACGGACAAATTAACCATTAAATTCATTCGTTTTGAACTAGTTATGATCCCACTTACCTTCCGAGGTTATAATAATTCAATCAACATTTTTCAAGAAATTAGTATAAGATTTCGATTTTTAACCAAAGTTCAATCCTTAATTTCGTGGCGATAGATCTGCTGTTCAAAATAATAGATTTACATTTATTTTTTAACCGCAGAAACAGAGAATCAGTTAGTTTAAGTTCAATTTATTGTAAGTAAAATGATGTGGAACAACATTTAAGTTTTATTGCCAATAGATCAGCAATCATATGGTATATTCTGTCCTTCTCCGCGTCTGTTCGCTGCATATCCAATGGAATGTGTCCGCTTATGGAGCTTAATGTCAACTTTCGTGTTTGTTGTTGTTTGTGTTGATGATTTCATTGCAGAAAATGCCAATATGCTGATTGCGAGAAATGTTTCGGGTCGTGCAAGGTAAATACAATGAATGAATGCAATGCGGGTACAATAGATGGCATTTTTATCACATGTTAAACAACAATGAAAGCAAAATGCAATTGCTGAGCATCTGGCAGCACCACAAGCCTCCAATCCCGTTAAAGCCACCAGGCCCAATCCCAGATCGCTGTCCTGGCAGTCCTGAAACAGAAGCCATTTGTCAAATGCGTCGCCATCGTCGGTGGTTGCGTCGGTGATGCGGGGCGGCGGTGCGGCAGTGGGGCAGTGCGGCGTGACGGCGGCATTGCCAAATGCGCGGACGCTGAGCCGCAGATAAAACCGTTCGGAAGCACAAAACAAACATCAAACAGGCAAACAAAAAGTACAACAACAACAGCAGCAAGAGCAACAAAACATGCGCGTGCATGAATATCAAATGCGACACGCAGACAACGACAACGACAACAATAACAACAACAATAGGAGGCGTAGCAGTATTTTTCACGCGCCGAGAGAGGGAGAGAAAGAGAGAGAGAAGAGAGAGAAAGAGCGACATTCAGAGGATTTGGCGGCATATCCTTGCGCCATAATGGGATTATGGCCGATTAATGCATTGACATGTAACGATTTTCGATTGAATTTATCGTTTTTCGGCGGCTCGAGCCATTTTATTCATTTACGCCCACACGTATGCAACGATATTTGCACGCACGCACACCAACAGCCAAACACACACACACACATGAACACGATGAGCACATGTGTGCCGCTGCGGGTGTTAGAAAACAAAAGCGGCATTGAGACAAGCCAACACACAACGGACAACAGACAAAGGACAACGGACCACACAATATGCAAAACAAAACTAACGCCAAATGTTGACGCTTCTTTTATAAGCCAACAAGCAACACTTGTGCATACACTGTAAATATGTTAGTGATACGACAGAGGCTTTGTACAGATTGCCTATCTTTCTACCATATTTTGCAACTTGCTTCTCTGCCAACATGTTCCACACACTGTCCCTATTTCATACCATAAATATGATTTGAATACGATATATGAAAATTGCGGAACTCATGAAAACAAAAACTTGTCGTTGTTTCAGTTTTCGGCTCGAACCTCGACTTCAGGATTTCTTCGCTAACTTGGTTTTCGAAATCAATGCACATTTTATTTATTTTAAAATCAAAATATATATTTTATTATTCATTATTATTACGAAAATACTTCGCTTAGATTAAACAACATAAGATGTGATCTTTCCTAATTTAAGCTAAATATAACCATCATCGATCTCTTTCAGTCCTCGTTGTCTAAGATATACGCTGAAGGCCAACTGTGATATATATGTACTTTTAACAATAATAATAAACTAAAATGACATTGTTGTTGTAAAGTATTGTATATATAAATTTAATTTGAAGGGCTCTAGTTTTCTTTTTATCATAAACTAAAAATTGAAATTTAGCTGCAAAGGAAATGAAATTATAATGAGTAAATTTATATTTTGTATTAAGCAATTAACAATTAAAAATAAACCATTATTTTATATTATTTATATAATAAATTAAAATGACATTGTTGTTGTAAAGTATTGTATATATAAATTTAATATGAAGGGGCTCTAGTTTTCTTTTTAACATAAAATAAGAAATTAAAATTCAGCTGCAAAGGAAATGAAATTATAATGAGTAAATTTATATTTTGTATTAAGCAATAAAAAATAAACCATTATTTTATATTGAATTTAATAATTTTACTTCTTTTAATGTCAAAATATTTTAACAAGTAAAACAGAACAACATTCCTTTAGGAGATAAAAACTTTGTTGTTTTTGAAGATATACTTATGCGATAATGATACTCAGAGACTATCTATCCTAAATTTCTCGAAAGCTGTGCAACTCTATATGGTGTTTTATTAGTTGTTGTTGCTGTGCGGCTGTTGTTGGGATTGTTTGAAGCGCGTTTTAGGCAATTAAAACTAACAATACGCCGGGTCTGGTCGAAAGACAAAAGAGCCGCCGACGAGCAGCGCCGTTTGTGATTAACACATGTAAGCGGCGCAGTTGGCGAGCACCGTTGGGGGATGCAGGATTTGCAGTAGCAGTGAAAACGGTGGAAGGATATGCCAGCACATGTGCCAGTGCCCGGGGTTTGACTTTATCAATTGAGCGTCATAAGCTGGTCCAGGGTGGCTTTGGTGGTTGGTGGCATTTTCGGTGGCGGTGGCGGTGGCTCGTTTTCGTTGCAACTGTCGCCACTGGCGTCGATTAAGTCGTAATTAGATTTAAGGATATGGCACCAGCGGTACAGCAAGATGATGAATTTCTCTAGCTCGCATCCTTTGCGTGCGCACCCCACGGGGCCTGTGCACGGACACAGCGAAATGAGCAATCCACGGTCCACAGGCGGCAATCGGAGCCGTCAGCTGGGCAACTTATGGCATGTTGTGCGACGTTATCAGCAGGAGCCGTAGTGGTGGTCTGGTCAGGGGAAGGGGCCACGACCGAGACTGGGACCGGGACCGGGACCAGGGCAGGGGCTAGGACCAACCCCTGCCGGCGCTGACGCGTGTGTTAATCAGCGTAATGGTACGTTAGTCCTGGCTCACATGGGGGCTGGAGCTGGCCTGCTGGTGGGCCAATAGCTTGGCCTGATTTCTTGAACTTGCTTGCGTATTATTAGCAGCGGCGCAGAGTATCCTTTGTGTCCTTGCTGGTGGCACTATTAGCGTGGTGTCTGTCTGTTCGTCTGTCACTGGATTTATTGCAATCATTAATCTTATTTGCCCCCAGCATCCCCCGCCGCACTCGCCAACCCCTACACATGTTGCACTTGTGTCTCGCAGTTTTTATTAAATTTCTGTTATGTTCCTTCACTTTGATTTTATTAATTTGGCCTTTGTGCGAAAATGTTTCCATTATGCAGTCGAGTCAAGTGCGAGTCCGAGTTCTCACTTTTGATTGACGTCTGCCAGAGACTCTTAATGCTATCGCAGGCCCTGGCTTATAATTGCTCAGCACTTCAGCCAAATCTCGACTCCATTCCCCTGTTCCTCTATTCCTCTATTCCTGAGCCAAGCCAGCAGTTGGAATGACTCCTGGCCATTAATCATGCCGGGTTGCAGCAACTTTTTGCTGCACACTGCATTTGGGATAAAACGTCTCCCAGGGGGCGACGGTGTCAGTAATAGAAGAGTAAATTGTAAGCCAAAGTTAATTGTTTTTCTCTACAAATAGAATGATTTATTTCAATAATTTTAATTAGTTTGTTTTTTACTTTAGTTGCTTTTGACCAGTTTGCTAGGTATGTTTGGCAAGATACAAAGCGAGAAATGAATAAAAATAAAACAAGTAAGACCTTCCGACTAGGAGATACCCAGAACCCAGAATTTAACACATGCACATAAACGCTCGGCACTTAATGAGTATTGAGGTGGTTAAAAATGATAAAAGAAAATGTAATTGGCAATCACGAGCGAAAAATTAAATCTGCTACGCCGGGAATCGAATCTGTGACCAGCGTAACTTTGGCATTTTTGTTTATGGTTCGGTGTCAAGATGAATTCTACATTTAAGTTTAAAAATTAAATTTTTGGTCCAAATTCATGTACAAAATTTCGGATATATACCATAGGGTTCCCATATAAGGATAGGT
>SCDY01000157.1:89030-131846 GCA_004143825.1 Drosophila micromelanica
CATATAAGGATAGGTCTCAACTTTCCCCGGTCGTAACTTTGCCAAAACTCAACCGATTTTGATGAGGATGGTCTTTTTGTTCATGGTTCTGTGTGTAGATAAATTCCACACTTCAGTTTAAAAATAAAATTTTTGGTCCAAATTCATGTAAAAAATTTTCGAATATATACCCTAGTGTTCCCATATAGGGATATATTTCAACTTTCCCCGGTCGTAACTTTGCCAAAGCTCAACAGATTTTGTTGAGGATGGTCTTTTTGTCTATGGTTCGGTGTCTCGATGAATTCTACATTTCAGTTTAAAAATTACATTTTTGGTCCAAATTCATGTAAAAAAATTCGAATATATACCCTGGTGGTCCCATATAAGGATAGGTCTTAGCTTTACCCAGTCGTAACTTTGTCAAAACACAACCGATTTTCATAAAGATGGTCTTTTTGTTCATGGTTCGTTTTTTAGTTATGCCCAAACTAAACTTTATCTGCGTATGGTATGTACGGATGAGTCCAAGATCAGCTTTTCGGCGCTTGTAGTCGAGCCGAGCCTCGGAACATTTTGTTCAATATCAGAAATAAATATTAAAAAATATTTTGGATTTTTTTCTTTTAGAAATATGGATTAGTTCCTTATTAAGTCAAAAAAGTTTTCTGCTCAAAGCTGTTGCCAGTCTTGATTTAAGCAAATGGGAATTTTGGCTTTAAAATGTTTGGGCCACAATGTCGTTTCCTGCACCTTAGATATATTTAAAAGTACAGCACGCTATTTATTTGCATTTATTTATATAAAGTGGACATTTTTTTGTGTATTTGCATTGTATTTACAATTGGATTGTGATTACAAAAGCGTATCGCGCGTCATGACGTGTGCAAACATTAAATGGCATCGTTACAGGCTCCACTTCCGCAGTCCCCTCTGGCAGCCGTGGCTCTGAACTCAACACACTTGCCATACCCACGGATATATGATGCGTATCTGTGAGATACATTCCAAATAAATACAACAAGAGGAGTATATATAGCTGGTAGCCTTTACATTTTAACAACAAACAACAAACATTACACGCATCGCTATGTCTGTGTGTGTGTGTGTGTGTGAGCGTGTGTGTGTGTCTGTGAGCCAAATGTGCGTGTAATTGCAAATTCAATGAATTGTTTACATTTCTTTGCGCTTGTTGGCGTCACAATCTCCGCTCTTCACGGCTTCCTCTCTCTCTCAACTTCATGTTGGTCATGTTTGATTCTTTTTGTGCCATGTTGTTGTTTGTGTGTGTGTTTTTTTTTTGTTATGTTGCTGATTTCATTTATAATTCGTGTGCAAAATTAAATTAAAGCCAACTGACAGGCAGCGGCAACAACGGCAAACGACGTCGAACCTCCCGCCGGCTGGGCATTGCGTTTTAGCTGGCAATCATTTCCATTAGCCATGGCAGCGAGCAAATTTCACATAATTCACAACTGGAAAATTGCTGTCAGTTGCGCCAAGAAGAAAATTTGAGTCGAGCCTTGCATGGCTTGGCGTGGCATGGCGTTGCATGGCTCCGGCACGCATGCATCAAAGTGCAGCAACAACCATTTGGCCAAGACGGTGCACTACAACAAAAGGCTAATTGCAATTTGACTGCGTTTACAAAAGTTTTGCAGCCGCGCTTCGAAATTGCTTTTTTGCTATGAATAATTTAACTTTTTTGACTTTCGATTTGGAGAAACACGAAATCACGAAATTCTAAAACACAGAACACAAAAAAGGAAATATAAAATAAAAATAAGAAAAAATAAGCGAAACTGAAATTCTTTTGACATTGACAGCAGGACGAAACGCAATTTGCTCGCCCTCAAACTCAAATCTGAAATTCCAACAAAATTTCAGGCAGGTCTAGAATTGAATAGCAATTCAATGTTGCACAAGTTTCTTTCTTAATAAATTGGCGCAATTTGCCACACGCACCAAATTAAAAGGCGCCTGGGAAACTGCACACTTGCATGCACCCAGCCAGAAGTCTCGACTTTTATCGCATATGGTTCTGCATAACAGCTCCTAGGGGCGATTTCTCCAGTTACTGCCGTTTCTTGCCTTATATGGGGGACAGCGAACCCTTTGCTGATTCATTCATCATTCATCATACTAAGCGTTTTATTACTCACTGCGCATCAGTCTCTTAGGCCCGGCTCAAATCCCATTACGGTAATTAAATCACATCCATATGAAAATTACATAATTACAACACACACAGAGAAATTTATATACTCATAGTTCATATATGCAAGTCTATAAACATATTAAATATAATTTGCTTAATGTCAACCCTGAGAGGCATTTTTAAACGCCAGCAAATGAAATTTAACACTTTGTCAATTAGTGCGCCCGAGAGTTTTACGATTCGAGAGTCTGACCCAGCGGCTTATATAACTTTATGACTGGTTTGGCCAAGTGCAAAGTTCAAAGGGTGACTAACCACTCGATGGCGCTATACGGTTATGACTACAAACTGACCCCGAGCAACCCTTAACCGACGTTGAGTCCTTCACAGATTTGCACACATTTGATTTGCGCGCCGTTTCGCCGGCCGGGCCCCCAAGGATTCTACATTAACATTGGTAATTAGAACTTATTTTCAGGGGGTAAAAATACTTACAACAAAACAAAGCAAACAAAGTTTGCAAGTTGTGCGCAGTCCCAGATTTGGATTACACAAGAAAACATTAATCAAATTTGCGATTTGGCCACGGTTCGGACTCGAGTTGGAAAACCGTATTTCCTTCATTTCAACTTGTAATATACTTACCTTCTGGTAAACATTTTCTTAGGAAATTAAAAAAATTTATTTTGTTGTAGATTACAAAATATAACTATTAACAGTCATATATATATAAATAAATAAAATAAATAAGTATACAATAATATTTGACCGGGTTTTGGCCAACTTGCCATTATTCCTTTTGTTACCTTTTTCCATGCCTTACTCGCTCCTAAGTGGGAGGTCATCAGTAATCTACTATCTTGAACTCTCTATACAGACAGCGGGGCGGATTTAAAATAAATTTTTTGAAATGTTATACGTGAGTAAATAAATAAATAAATTATGACAAAGATTAGTTTTCGGTTTTAAGGCTTATTATATTAAACATATATCAGAAATAACAATGGGGCAACCAATATTGTTAGCGCCTTGTGGCAAGCCGCATCAACGTCAACCAGCTAACCAGACAGGTCAGACGGACAGACAAAACACCTGCAGTCGTACACAAAACATGCAACATTTGGGCAGACAGGTGAGCGGACAATTGCACACAATTGGTGCAACGGAAGAAGCGAATATTCGGACTGCTAGAAATTAAAATAGGAAAAGCGCATTCGAAAATGTAATCATTTAAAAGCTTCGCAGAGCCTGATAACTCAAAATGTATATTACGGAATGGCAATGTCAGAAATGTTTTGCATTTGCCATTCATATCGTGGACGCGTGTTGTAGGGCGGCTGGAAAACCGAAACTGGCAGTCCAAGCCCCCAGGCCCCAAGCGACAGCAACTACAACTACAATAGCTATAATAACAACGAGAGCAACAATCACAGCAACAACAACAACAACAACAACAACAACAACAACAACAACAACAACAACAACAACAACAACGAGAAACACAAGCCTCACACAAAAGCAGCATTCGAATGTCGTGTAGAGAGCTCGTATCTTTCGGATACATTGCCGAATGACAAAATCATAATTGCTTTTGCACAAAATATTTTGTGTTGGAACAGAGATCGGAGTTGTTGCTGCCGGGTCGGGTGCACGGGCGGTTGCAGGTGCTCCCAAAAAGCAAACCTGACAATGGTTTAAATGTATTGATAATGCATTTTATGCGAGTGTAAAATTAACAGGCCAACAGACAAGGGCTGGCAAATTACAAGAAGCGTCGGCTGGCCCCTCGCATGCGAATCAACGCTGTCCAGTTAGTGCTGTGGTTTTGCATATGGAGCCCAATCGAGAAGGAGGCGTTTTATAATTAAACCACAGTCAATTACAGACAAAAGCGTCACTCAGGCATCGGGCCCATGGGCAGAGTACGATAATTGGGTTTTCATATTAAAATTGGTTTGGCAAGTGGGCGTACATTTGGCCATTTCTAAATGTTGCGATTGGTAATTGCATTTCACAATTTAGCGACAGGCAATTGAAGGCCACGTTTCTCAGATGTACCGCCAAAGGAAGGCGAAACCACAACCGCCGGCTTACTGTAGTTGCTGTGGTCGCTCTGGCTATTGGGCCAATTCGCATCACTTTTTGCCAACCAGCCAGACGGACAGTTGACAATAATGCTGCGAATAATATGACGAAATGTAGAACATAACCGCCGACAATCGCCGGCCAGCCACCGCTGGAACTGGTCTCAAACGGGCCCCAGTGAACGGCCATCAAACATAAAAATTTACGACAAAAATTGCCAAGAAACACATGCTCCACATATTTGCCGGACATTTATTGAAGTTAAGTTTTCTGTGCGGCGCATAAATAAAACATAATCCTTTTGCAGCCGCAAATGCCGCTAAGATCGGGCCAATGCAATCCCAGCAAAAACTGCAAACAATGAGCCACAGCCAAGTAGCGAACGAGAAACGCGCCAAGAACCTGTGCGCATGTGCAATTGATCGAACAAGACTGATGGAGCAACTGGGATTACGTGGTGTCCCCTCCACCTGCCAGACCCCTCCACACCAACACCAACAGAACCGTTGGCATCTCCTCCCAGCTTTTGCCAATTGAGTTTGCAAGTTTTTGCTGCAGCGGATTGTGGATTGCGGATTTTTTCGAGATTAAGCTGACTGTGACCGCTCTGTGGTTGAGTGGCTGGCGGAGGAGGTGCCGGGTGGTGAGTGGACAGTAGACAGTGGATTGGCTGGCTCGTTTGCTGGCCGCTTGGCTGGCTGAATTTATTTAATCTGCTGCGGCGTCGGCGGCGACTGCTCAAAGCCACAGCAACGCATAATAATTTTTCACATTCAGCCAGCAGTGCTCCGAGATCGCATTCAAGGAAGGGGTCCACAACTACAGCAGCAACAGGCAACAACAACAACAACATCAAGAACGACAACGACAACTGGCTACTGACTTACATACCCAAAAAGCGCATTTATCAAAGCCCCAAACGAGCTGCCGATGGCAGCCAGCAACCTGACCATCCACTCATGAATGAACAGGCCACATCTGAGCCTGGGCCTGAGCCTGGCTTGAAGCCGGTGCTCGCACTGGGACGGAAGTCGCCGTTAAGTGCTGCATTGAAAGCATGGAGAGCACTTTTGGGACACAGATTGAGAAGTCATTAGATATGAGTAAGTGGACAACCGGACAGCATTTTGAGCTATGGCAAGTAACTAAGGCTCGGTTGCAGAAAAAAAACAAAGTAAGCCCATCTGTTGCTTGGTACAAAAATAAGCTTAAAGAATTCTATGTACGTTTCAAGAGTGCATGCAGCATATGGGAATGGGATGGTTAGAAGACACAAATTTCTTCGCTGTATGCTATAAAAAAACTTTGTGTTGAATTTACATATGAGGAACCTAATTCGCTTTGTTCTTGAGATAGTTTTCTGCTCTTCAATAATGTTAATGAATTATGATTGAAGTATGTAAAAAATACACTTTATACAAAGTTTGAGTAAAATGATCTCAAAGTATTAGAAATTACGAAGGAATTTTGGGAGTCCAAGAAACGAGCCTCCTGCCGAGTTGAAGGACTTAACTTAAATGTTAATTTTTAACAGATCAAACTGAAAAGTTGACCCCCAAGCATATACATATGTATTGCTGGCACAAGCTTACATACGAACAGTTATACCCTGTAAAAGCAAATCTATGCAGGCGTCACCTCTAAAAGATCAGGTAGTAATGTTTCATTTTCGTTTTCAATGAAAGTTAATATGCATAGCGCATATATAATATTTTATAAATATTTATACATATACCATCAGAAAATTTGATGTAACCCTCTTTCGAGCCTGAGACGTAAAGAACTCTTTTATTTCCCAGCGGTACATTAATTGTCGTGTAGTCTCCAGATATCCTGCATCGCAGCCCAAATTGTATACCCAAAAACAAAATGATAAATTGAGCGAAAGAGAGAGAGCTAAGGAAATTAAAAGGCATAAGGTCCAAAATAGATAACAAAATCAGCAAACAGAAAAATTGAGAAAAAGGAACTTTCAGTAGCGGAAATGTCAGCCAATGCGAAAAATGAAAAAAGAAAGCACAAGACAAAAGAATAAAAGTAATTAAAGCCCGTAACCGTAGCCGAAGAAAAGAATGAGAGAGAAAGACAAACGACTAAAATAAAAAAAATAAATAAAATATATAAAGCCAGAAAAAATACTGCAGCCAAAGTCAACGACATTAAGTAACCAAATTCTATGCAAAGCATTTTTAATTATAAATTATTCAAATTTACAAACATAAATCATGGCTCGGCGGCCGCACGCACATTGCCCGAAAGCGATTGCGATAGCGATGGGAATGGAAGGTAGGGGGAGGGGAGCGGAGGGAAGGGAAGGGAAGGGGATGTGCCTCGGGCTTGCCAAGATCCTGTTGTGAGGGTTGGTGGGAGAGACAACAGCACACAAAAGGTGATGGGAATTGTGAAAACCAGGGCTCACTTTCGGACTCATTGGCTCCGGCTCCGGCTGTGGCTTTGGCTTTGGCTTTTACTTCGGCTTTGGTCCTGGGCATATCACACACATCGCGCCACATTCGCATAATCCTGATTTATTGCCGTTTTGTAGTGATTGCACAAGATTACGCGACAGCAAATAGATCCTTCATTCGGGCCTCAGTCACGAAATGCTAAATTGTAATCAAACAATGGTGCACAGAACAACCTCGGTGTGGCTCGAGCAAAAAAGTCAACTCTCCGCTTTTAATTTACAAACGAACAAAACAACTGAGAGCACCCGGCGGGGCGGGACGTGGTGGTGCAGCTGGAACGGGGCGAGAGTTCGTTCACAAAATGAGATTTGAATTTAAAGATTAGGCGCATGTCCTGCCGCGCGTCTTGGTCAAATGTGGCTGCAAGTTTTTGCTCGCTTACCTTTTTGTGCTTGGCTTCACACACACACACATACACACGCGCACACACAGCGCACAACAAGCAAAAAGATAAAGCCAGACAATAGCCAAAGTTGTCAGCTAACGCTGTCAGCCCCGCCTCGTTCCGCCCCCCCGCCCCGGCACGAGGACGCCTCCAAGCTCGGTGCGCTCAGTTGCTCAGTTTGCTCAGGTCCTTAGCTCCTGCCGCCAGATAAGCACACAAAAATCATTAATTATCCTTGTTTCTTGTTTTGCTCGACTTCTGATTCGCTTTTGGCTCCCGTTTTTTTCTCGTCAAAGAAAAAAAATATTGATTTGTTTCTAATTTTAATGAAAATTTTCCCTTTTTTTCTTGGTCTGCCTTAATTTAACTTTTTTGATGCTCGCCCAGCGATAGTCCTTTCTCCGTTTTCTCGTTCTTGTTGTTGTTGTTGTTATTATTGTTACTGCTTCTTCATTCAGTGTCCTTTCACTTATCGCAGTCTTGTGCTTGGCTGCAGCAGCAGCAGCGCCCCGAAAATGTCACGCAAACCATTTTCCATTTTCCAAAACTAATGATGGAAGGTATTTTAATTATATTCGAGCTGCTCGCTTTTATGCTCCCCGGACTTTTTCTGTGCATTGCTGCAGAAATTTTCTTATCATTTTCATTTTCATTACTCGCTGTCTTGGCTTTTGCTTGACTGATTTTGAATTTGGTGTCGGGCTCAAATGGTTTGTTTCTTGTTTTTATATTATATTTTTATTGTTTGAAATGCAATTTGCTGGGCAGCATCATTAGTAAGATTAATGAGCCAACCCAATTGGAGTCGAAGGGGAGAGGGCATCATTTAAAAAAAATACATGTATATATATTAAACAAAAAAGCAAATATAAATAGTCTTGGAGTAAAGTGTCCTCCACGTTGATTACAGTCGCACCACGTGCGAATTTATATGCAATAAGACTTGGAAAATATATGTATACGTGAGTGTGCAAGTGGGTGTAAAGCCATGTACTATGCGAACTTCACACACACACACACATAGTTGGCAACATTTTGCGCATTCGCCTCGCCGCACAACAAATTTGGCGGCGCGTACATTTCATGCATACCAAAGAGCTGGAAGCCGGTGCTGTAGCTAGAGCTGGAGCCAAAGCCGAATACGGATCTGGAGCAGGTGCCTCGAAGGATAGCAAGCGCGTGCTGCGCGCTCTGCTTGGGTCTGGGATTGCTAATGCTCCTTCTGCTTGTTTATCTATTTGGTTTGGTATCTTTTTGTTGTTTTTTTTTTATATTTTTAAGAAATCCGCAAGATTAAAGCAGCTATGTAGCTGTAAGGAGCTCAGCTGAAATATTTCGTTTTCCACAAATTGAAATCCAAAGTGCTTTTCAGCCTTCTCCCAACCCCTTCTTTCCCCCCGCCCACAACTGAGGAGCTGCTCTGACAGAAATATTAGCATTTGTGGTTTTTTGGGCTATGAGCGTTGCGAATCAGGCTTTGGTGGAATAGGGGAGCGCGGTCTGATGGTTGGCTGGCTTGAGAATGCGGCATGTGCTGCATCCGAACTCTGTGGCACATTACTAGCTAGCTACAAGGTATACGACACTTACAGGTGGCACATGCACAAATTACTAGCGAAGGTTCCGAGCAACGGTCAAAACAGTTGGAGACCCTGTGTGAATTTAAAGATACTTGTTAATAGAAATATTACTATATTATAATAATTTCGAATATGTAATTTTGTGCAGTGTCTGCCTGTCTGGTCCAGCACGTGCCTGCCTAGCCAGGTTCGAAGTTATCTACTATTTCTATTGGCGGGCTGCTGAAATTTATGCGCATTTCGCAAGATGCTCAAAAATTCCAAAAGGCATTGCCCAAGATGTGCTAGGGAGCAGGAGGATGGATTGTGAAGGCACCGGGTAAATGTACTTTTTGTTGGGCTGGCCAAAGGCAGTTCCTTTGCGCCTTTGATGTTGTCGTTGTCACTTCAGCGGCCATGTCATAATTACCAAAGTGAAAATTATTAATTTCGACGTTTAAAACAAAATGCACATAATTGCCAGGCCGGGAAACACAGCGGCCGCGGCGGCAATGGCAATCCAAAGAGATTTATGCAAGCTGTGCAGAAAAATTGTCTAAATCGGCTGCGACTGCGACTGCGGCAGCTTCCACCGAATTACGCGGAAACGGCGGCAATGGCAGCATTTGCCACACTAATTGCGTACGCGATAAATCTTGTCAATTAAATTATAATGTTTGCATGCAGCGATGGCAAATGGCACTGGCGATGGCGATGGCGATGGTGAAAAACGCTGAAGAGGCAACCAGTGGCTGCAAAACGATCTGTGCGATTATCGAGTGTTTTATCACCTCAGCAGGCCCCAACCACAGCCACAGTCACAGTCATAGCCCCAACCCCAGCCCAGACCCCATCCCTGCCACTCGTTGACTCGTTGACTCTCTTTACCATATAATTAAAGTGTTCACAAGTGCCACAACGCATTCGACTGGACGCGGCAGCGAAAGGAGCACCAATGACAGCGCCCGGCCAGCGGAGAGGCAGAGTCAGGAATTTTGAGGCGCATTAGTTGCGCTGCATTTGCTGCTCATAAGAGCTGCAACTGCAACTGCAAATGCAACTGGGCCGGCAGTCAGTGCCACAGCTTCTGAAACGAGCCAAAATTGTATTGGCAGCGGCGCCGGCTGCCATTTCAGGTTGCCTCTGCGAGCCGACCGACTGGCTAGTTGGCCACATAAATTTCCAGCTTGTCAGCTTTTGATATATTTTCATAAATTGCTAGAGTGCATTAATTAATTAAGCGGACGCTACAGCTTTCGGCAGGGCTCGCCAAAGGCGCGTGGAGCTTCAGTTGCTCACGCCTGGCAATTTGTATACCCTCTATCAAGGCTATAAACGGTGGGTAGTCATAATTCTGACCATTAGGAATTCTCAGTTTGCAATAAAATATGTAATGCTTTAAAAAAGCCATCTCCAGATCTAAATAATAAGCAGCCTCAATATAGTTTCGTTGTAAAAAACTTACAAGAAACAAATAAAACTGTTATAGCTTATGGGCAGAAGGCAGCATCTTCGACTCTGCAAAGTATATATTCTTAATCAGCTATCAATCATCTGAGTCAATTTAGTCTTGTCTCGAAACTATACGAGCCAAGAACTCATTCATTTCAATAGTAATTTCAAGTATCGCTTAAATTTATGAGTAACTTCAAATCCATTCAACAGAAATAAATTTCATAAAATTTTGGGAATTACAAATCGGACAAGTTTTGATATTAAACTTAAATGATCATTATAATATTGCTGATAGTATTCCAGTTTTATCTTAAAACAAATCGTTACATAGTTCTTAATAATAAGATTTAGCATTTTGACATATGATTAAAAATGGGGACTAATTGGTTTACATTGTAATCCTGTTGAGAACAAATTGGCCTCTCTTTTTAATTTTTTTCTCGTGCGCCCCAAAAGTATGCAGAAACTTTTTGTGCACAAAATGTCAGCGCCATTGTTGTTGTCTTTTCGACTGGCCTTCCCATGATGCAAATAAAAAATGAAAATATTTAAAACTAATTACTCTTGGCATATAATTACAACTTTTAAAAAACAATTTAAATAATTTGCTTGCTGACTTTTGGAAAATAATAGTTACATGCGCAGTAACAGAAACTAAGCCAATCACACACACACATACACACACACGCGTAAATATATTCTTACATATAGACACTTGTACAATTTACTGCACGCGATGGTCAGCGGTGATGGCAGCAGCAACAAAAACAAAACGGAGGCCGACTGTAAAATTCCTTTAAAGTCGTCAGTCGACATTTGAGTGTAATTTTCGAAACTGATTTTACATTGAAACCAGTTAAATTGTCAGAAAAATCAACTGTCAACATGTCAAAAAATCGTTGGCTATGCAAATGAACACACACACACACACACACACTGATATACGCAATACATTGTGGCATGCACCAATAACTGAGCTTATGTGTGTGTAATGTGGGATTATATTTGTGTGTAAAGACGTGCACCGCTTGCATGTGGCAACAATGCTGAGTGTACACTTTTCGATTCCTCAATTCAAATTATCTACAGTTAGTAGTAGTTGTTTTTGTTGTTATCGTCCAGCTTGAATCGCAGTTCTTTGTCTATTCAAATTTCAAACTAATTGGCTGAATGTTTGGCTCTGTTGCTCATATTGTAATCATGGTATAAACTGGAAATTGTAAAAAGTCTTTGCTTTAACAAGGAATTAAACTGTCAGAATTGCTGCTCGGCTAACGTTTTTTTGTCCAATCAGTTAATTGATCAATTAATATTTAACATTGTTCTGTTTTTGTTTTGAATTTGTATGTTAATTTCTCATCCATAAAAGCATTATCAAAATCGTTAAAACCAATCAAATAAAGTCTTAATTTGTATGCAATATGCAGTCTTTTATTATTTTATAGTTGTTATTTAAACATATATTAACTTATGCAGCAACTGTCGTTATCGCATAACTATATATTATTATTGTTGAATGCTGGTATAACATGGAAGGTATGGGAATAATTATTGCATTAGAGTTCCTTAATAAAAAAAATAAAAATTATCAATTTTTAATTTATTTTTATTTGTATCTTTTTTTATTATTATTATCATTTTTTTTTTTTGTATTCGGTCGGAGTAAATTATATTTATATTGTTCAGTAGATTAGATTAACTGTAGCCCAAATGAAAATACTAAGTCACATAGCAGACATGGGAAAATTGGTTGAAAAAATATATTTTGTATAAGAATCTGTTTCTTTTTCAGGACATCTAAACTTAAGTTCGGCTTATGATTTTAAAATATTGAAATTCGCTTTATTATTATTATGATTTAGTTGAGTCATATGAACTTCCACCTTATGGGTCATTTTGCTTCGGAAATTATTGCTTATTTCTTAGTTCTATCGTGTGCAATAATTCTACGATTTTTCAATTCTCAAAGCTCATATTTCAATACAAAGAAGCACCCTAACTGTAGGCATATCAACTTCTCAACTTTAATCTTTCGGAATGTGACTAAATAAAAATAAATTTTAAATTATTGTAATTGTAAGAGATGTAATATTTTGGAAAATATTTTTGCTTGAATTTGTGTTTACTTATATATTTTGTATTTTATGAATAGTTTTATTGCTTGCATATTTGAATACATGCAGTCATAGGAAAGTCATTTGCAGCCATTGTAATTTAAAATTGAAATAGATATACGTTGTATAATAATAGTAATAATATTCAATTAGTTAACCTTTTGCTGCCCTGTCTATTTGGTAAGCGTACATATTTCTAATAACTGAAGTGGGTTTTGGCCGTCAACGTTAATGCACTAATTGGCTGTCATGGCTACGCTGGCTGGCTGCTCAAATTACCCAATTATGAAACGAGATTTTTAATTTTCCCAATCGAATCAAAGCCCTTTGTTCGGCAACACAATGATTTGCAGCAACCGCAAACAGTATTCAAAAGAAACAAACATACTGGTAAAAGCTGAAATTCATGCAACTGTCAAGACAAAGGGCCGCTCGCTGACATGCTGCGCAGCTATGGATAATACGAAACTCTCTTCGGGGTCTTGAACCCCCCTGAGTTCGAGTCCCAGTCGCAGTCCCTGTCACGGACATTGCATTCAAATTGTGTGTGAGTGCGAGCTGTCAACAGTGTTTAATTTTGGGAGTCCTCACTACTTACTGGTACTGCTTAAGTGTCCAGTGCCGTGCCACATGCAACAATTGAATGAGCAACCTGGCCAAAACCGCAATGCACTTTGACCAGGAAAGAGCCAAGTCGAACCAGAGCCAAGGGGACGGCCTACGCATTATTACATACTTGCACAAGTTGAGAGGTCTTTGGTAACCGTCTAGCAACTCAACAGGCTCACAAATTAACAAGCTGTCGCTGGCTTTTTGGTCATTCCGAATGTCACGCAAATGTGCCATTGTATTGAGGACGAATCCAAGTGCGAGTTCGAGTCCGAGTCCTGCCTGGTGTCCTTAGCATGCAAATGTCCGAAATGCGATTGCATTCGTTGTGCCTGCGGCTGTTTAATAGCCACACCTGTTCAATTAGTCAATGTAACCACAAATTCTGGTTAAATTATCGCATTAAAATGTTCGTGCTTAACCTCAAAATGTGCGTGCGTGTCCAGCGTCGCATCTCCCCTGCTGTTTCAACATAGTCCAGACCAAACAACGAAGCCAGAGCCAGCGCCAGACCGGGCCCCAAACCCAGAGTCACTGTTACTGTTACCATCACTTTGAACTTGGCTGCAACCGCTGCCAGTTAATCAGCGCCGCTGCCTCTGACCACATGCCCCTAACCCCAACCCTAACCGTAGTCCAAGCCCTAACCTCAACAACTGTAGCAACAACTGCAAGCACTCGAATACACGTACGTTGAGTACGCGGCAAATTTAATCGCTAATTATCAGCGGCAACTGACACTTACACTGGCAACAACTTACGCATGTGTGTCCATGTCCTGGCCAAGCTTATGAGCAGCGAACGCGTGTCGTCATCATTAAGAGCCAACGGGCCCTGAACATATAAGCGGAACGAAGCTAAGATACCCTTGCCACACCATAAACCTTTCCTTGTCAGTCAAAATGTATTATTATTTCAAAGCCAGGTCAATACCCAAAATAAATAGTAAATTTCAATCGAAAGTTATTTTAATTTATTTCAATAATCAACAAATTATTTCAAATGATTATTAAATCTCCTGTTGAACTATGAAGATTAGTGTTTTTAATTAATTGGTTTATTTTCTAAATCATTGATTTTTGATTAAAGGCTTATACTATCACAAGACAAATGTGCTTGAGGTAGAAGTCATTTAAGTGAAATTCTAAACATTTATTTGAACTAACTAACTATTTTAATATATAAGCATGACAAAGAATGAATGCCAACTCTTGATGTTTTTAACTGATGATATAAAATATGGGTTAGAAAAGAGCTCTAGAATTTTAACTTAGTAAGTCTTAATTAAAATATATTTCGACTGTAATCATATGATAGATATATGTATTTATATCTATATGTGGTCAGAACTCATCGTCAAGCGGCATTGAACAGCTATGAAGCCCGGATCAAAGGGAAAAAGTGAGTCAAACGAGTTTCTGGTTCGCTTTGGAAGATATCCCGAGCCTGGGGCTCTCTGCGGCTTTGACAAATTATCAACTGTCACTGCTTAATTTTTTGGCGCACTCGGCCAAAAGTATCGGGCCCAGGTAGTCTTAGGTAGAGGTTCAGTCGGATCGTGTCCGCATCTTGTCCGTGTTTCGGTTTCGGTTTCGGTTTCGCTTTCGTTGCGCAGTTGTTTTTGCATTTTTATCTGCAACTGGCGACTGATATCGTGGGCTTCATTAATTGAGAATTGTTGTTAAGCCCAAGCCTTTTTTCCGGTTCGCGTTTTTCCATTTACATAATTTATGATAAGCAGGCGCGCCTGGGCAAACAATA
Organism: Drosophila micromelanica; assembly: GCA_004143825.1. Classification (NCBI taxonomy): domain Eukaryota; kingdom Metazoa; phylum Arthropoda; class Insecta; order Diptera; family Drosophilidae; genus Drosophila; species Drosophila micromelanica. Next base: position 103,604 of record SCDY01000157.1, read on the forward strand.
ATTTTGAAGAAATACATTAATGCAATCAATGGGATGTTGTCTGGAATGCGAATGCGAATACGAATGCGCCGGGATCGGGGCCAAAGCTGAGGTGCCTCTGACGTGGCGGCCGCATTGATGCTCCTGCCGCCTGGCGGGCTTAATTAAGTTGTGCCTGCGACTGGGAGTAGAAAGACGGCGACTGTGGCTGGAGCTGGAGCTATAGCCGACGCTGCTGCTGCCACAAACAGTTGATGAACTCTACGTGTGAATGTAAATTATTTTGCACGCAGCGGGCGAGCGACACTTGCAACGGCTTAACCCGCACTCAACTCCTCTCCAGGTCCATGTACATGTCCAGGTCCCAGGTCCAGGTGCACACTCTATACATTGCAGTCTCTTTCTCCTTCTCTCTCTCTCTCTCTGTCTCTCTCTCTCTCTCTCTGTTTTGCCTGTTCTGAATGTTGGGTGCTCGGTGCGATTGAGTGCTTTTAAGTCATTTGTGTCACGACATGCTAATTTCACATGAAATCTCTCGCCGTCGGCTCGACCGTTGGCCCGGCCATGTCTGTTGAATTTTAGCTTGAAGCCTTGACAAAAACACACACACACACAAATAACACTAACTGCATTGGCGAGTGCAGCCTAGAACTAAAAGAGACCTGATACCTGCCTATACCTGTGCTTGTGCCTTGACATCAACAACTTCGTGCATGTCCCAGCCACGTTTACATCCACGTCATGGAGCCGACTGGCACCGGGCTACCCATACCCGGTTAACTGGTAACCGGCAGCCGGCACCCGGCACTGAGTACCAAATACCCAGCTCCGAGCACCCAGCACCCGACTCCCGGCATCGACAACGGCATCTCGAGTGCTTCACTCAAGTGTACTTGCGGTTTTTGCGTCCATTGCTGCCAATGACATTTTGCCTGCTAAAGTGCAAAATTTACCGGTGCACAGCTGCCGCAGAATGAGAGGCCCACCGACGCCCACAGTCCAGCTTGCCAGCCAACGACCACCGCCTTGTCGAGAAGAACATTGCCTGATGCCACTGTCCGAGCTGGTGCTGCAAGTGGCTTTACTTTGGGCATTTCATACTCCTGATTAGATGTCGTCGGCTTTCCCATGTCGGATGTCGGCTGTCCGTTGTCGATGGTCTGTTGGCCTGGCCGTTGCAGTTATTAGGTTGTTAGTGGCATAGTCTCTGCCATTTTCATCGATTTATGCACTTCACAGCATCTAACGTGGCTTTCTTCCCGGACGCCCCGGACGCACCTTTGCATTTTGCTAGCTGCCCATCGCCGTTAACCTAATGGCGCGAGCCAGCTCACTCCTCCACTTATCCAATAGTCTATCTACGAGTGCTCCTCGGCGTCGGCCATCGACCATGTCAAGGGAGTTGCAAAAGACGCCAGTCGCCAGTTGGTTTATGCATCCGATTCAAGTGTGTACAATATATATAATACTGGCTAATATTTAAAAGTCTTGTTAACTAGCTTTAGGACTTAAAAATAAGGTAACCCCACAACACTGATGCGGATTAAAATTATAAAGGTAATATGAATATATCATATTAATGAATTAATAAATGTAACTAATATTTGTGAGATGTAAACATATATACCAAAAAAAAGTGTTTGTACACAAAAAGAAAAAACTCGATAGTTGCATATCTTTATATTTTGCTTTAAGGTTTCTTTTGTGAACCTGGTTTCCCCAAGTTTTGCTTCGAATCTTAGCTTGCCGCGTTATTTTATATTTTAATGGAAAATATTGCGTTTATTATTTAAAGGGAAAATTTTAATAAATTGCTTACAATTATTTGAATATATATAGAATATATATACATATATATAGTATGCACATCGCATCAGATAAATAGTTAACATTATTTGGATATGCCTACTGGGTAAATCTTTATGCAGTTTTAGGATCAAGATCACCGAATTTAGCAGATAGATTACTGATTGATCTAATTTCGTATGCTCATCAAATTATTAAGATAATAATAATCGTTAAGACAGTTTTCGACTGATTTATGTTGCTTATACACTGTAAACATAGTTTTGCGAAGTCGGTTAACATTTGACTGCAAGTTGTTTAATTTTGGCTTTCAGGAATAATTTAAATAATTGAATTGATTCACGTGAACTGCAATTCGAGTATTACAAAGAAGTCATTATACTTGAAAAAGGAAACATCGTTGAATTAATAGGTTGACAAAAAAATACGGCATGTTTATTATCAGATTTGCGGCTAGATTGCACATATGATAAATACAAGGTGAGCACTATCAGCTCTCCAGTTGAATTGAACGGAATCAGTTTTCTGTTTTTTTGTGTGCCCCGCACCTGTGTGAGCCTCTTCTGTCTTAGTCCGGGACAATCGCAGCCTGGGTCAATAGTCGTGCCTCATATCCAGAGTTGGCCGCGTACCATAAACAACGTGAATATGGCTCTGGAGCGACTTTGCTGGTCTGTCTGAACTGCGCCGGCGGCAGTGTCTCTTTGATGTGGGCCAACTATCAAGATCTAAACGCAGTCATTAAGAACAAACAAAACGACTTTATGGACAGCAAAAAGTACGAAAGCAGACCGAAACGAAGTAAGCCAGGCGAACTATAAGAGGCGATTTGAGCCGCAGCTCTTTGGCAATCGCACATCGATGCCGCTGCCGATGAAACTGAACTCGGACTTGAAGCCGAAGCTAAAGCTGAAGCTGCAGTTTTAGTTTGAGCTTGAGTCAAAGTTGGAGCTGGTACTGGAGCTGGTCAGGTGAACGAGCGTCTGTGTGATCTTTATCGAACTGCAGACAACTAATGATCTAATAAAACCGAAACCGAGCCTCACCAAAAACTATAGCGAAGGCGATGGCGAAACCAGTTCAACATCGGCGTGGATTACCAACCCAACACACGGGAGCACAGCTCCCGATTCGATTCTGAATAGCAGAAAAAAAGGTCTTACGACATAAAAGAACAAACGCAGTTGCACAACAAGCCGACAACTGGTGGGAGGGACAGGTGGGAGGAGGGAGGAGGCGAGAGGAGCAAGCTATGTCTAGAGATGCAACAGAATCTGAAGCGTTTATCTATGATCTTATATCATGTACTTTCGACATTACAATTGCGGTAAATGCTTCTAGTTTTTAGTTTCAGCGCGTACATGACACAGCCGCTGCTTTATCAATGGCCAGCAATCATCGGCATCGTTCCTGCTGCTGGCGGGAGCCGCTGCATCCGCACAGCGTCGTCGCTGGGTCTGGGCCAGAGACCAGAGATGAGAGCGCTCCTGTTTTCTGCAAGCGGCAAGCTGGCACCCAGCTGCCTCTAACTCTACCTGTACCCCCGCTACTGGCTCCGCCCGTGTCCCTGCCCCTGCCACGGCATGCAAATGCGGCTGCAACTGCGACTGGAGCCGTTCCTCGCTAGCTGCTGATCTGCATACCAAGCAAGCGTTTGTTCGTCTGCCTCTCCAGATCGTTGGCGGCGATTGTTTGTAGCTGTTTTTTTTTCTTCTTCTTTTAGTTGGTTCGGCACAATCACAGCACCAGCTCCAGCACCACCAGTGACTTGGGTACGCAAATGTGGCCAACGTCGCCGATCATTTTGATATAGTTCGATAACAATGTAAGCTTCAGTCTGAGCCCCTAACTCCGAATCTCACTGAGACTGAGACTGCGACTGAGACTGAGCCTCGACTAGCGGTTGCTGTCGCTGTCGTCGCACGTCGTCCACATCCATATCCCCACGTTCACTAACAAGCCCGCCATCGGCAGGGGCATCGTCACCGGAACCGTTCAGCGTTTTTCGTTACGTTTCGATTCGTTTGTTTACCGCCGCTGCTGCTGCTGCTGCCGCTGCCGCCATTGCTATTTGCAGCTCCCGCTGCTGCTGTTGCCTGCCTCCTTGGCTGGCTGCACTCGTCGGTTGGTTGGCTGCTTGGCTGGCTATGGAGCTGCCCCTCAGGCTCTTTTTATGGCCGCTTCCATTGAGCATATTATCATAAATATGTATCAAATTGACGTTGCATCTTCTTGAATTTTCATCTTGTGGCTACTTGTCATTGTCTTTGATTTTTCCTCAACTCCTGCAGCTTTGCGCGTCTTCTCTCCACCTCTCCCACCTTCCCTCTCTCCGCCTGCCTCCTCTCCAATGTCATTGTCTATGGGCATCGAAGTGGACACCGGCCAGTCGTCTTTGATAAGCCGACATTTTGTGCTGTGCCAGTTCAGTTTTCGGTGCAAGTATCTGTCTCTGTACGTTTGTCAATTGTCTTTTTCTGGGGCCCTATATTGTATGATTGTAGCATTGTCTTTTCTCAGAGATTGGCGGGAAAGCAAGCAATATACAAGTCACTGAACGAAGGTTACTTTGTTTTGATCTATGTAAATCTAAAATTTCACGATGGAGGCGTAAGTTTATACAGAAGTTATTTTACCCCTTATAAAATGTTTACTTGATCTAAGGTTGTCATACAAATTGGAGAATTAATTTATAATTACATTTCATTTTAAATTGATATGACTCAAAAAGATTTTTAAATCGAAACAAAATTTTTTAATTGAAAATAGTGACTTTCAAACTGTAGTTTCAATAAAAATCACTATTTGTAATTTGTGGCGAAAAGACTTTTTCGTGTCCGACAGGCAGACAGTATGGCGGACACTGCATAAAACAAATATATATTCTTGATAGCTAAAAAACGTTTATATACTGGCTTAAGAAATGAAAAGAGCATATTGGGATCGCGTGTCGAATAAACAGACATCTTTTCTCCACTGGTAAATCTAGAGACCATGAAATTTTAAATATGTTTTTGGTATACTCGGTAGTATTATGTTGCCGGTTACACGCGACTGCAAAGATCTTTCTTGTTTCCATTGAGAAAATTTCGATACCCATTTGAGTTAAGTGAATACAAAAGCTGTTTTTTTTCAGCTAAAATTGAACAGAGGCTGATGGCTTGGCACGAAAACATTGGCAGCAAGCTGCTCTTCCCTGATGGTTTTCCAAGAAAATGAACTATCCCAACAAGCACCTTATTCGCCTTTACTATTCTCGTTCCCATTCCTGTTCCCGTTCCTGTTCCCATTCACTGCCACTTCCTTAATACAGCTGCAACTCCGCGAGGGCAGCTACCAACGAGCGATGATAAATGTTCACTTAATCAGCATTTAGCGTAATTTTAGCTTTTACAATTTCTGGACCCGACTCCGCTCGGCTGCTCTGCCACGGTTTGGCCTGGTTCCTGGTGCCTGCTCTCTGCTCTCTCCTACTACTGCCTACGATGACTTCAATTTCAACTCCGACTTCTTCTACTGCGATGGCAAGTGCAACTGTGCGTCTCCAACTGCGCATGCAACTTGAGCGGGGCCGAGTTAGCGGCCAATTATTTATGACATGAAATTACAAATTCATTTTGCTTAATTTTTTAAAAGAAATACTGAGCCCCCTTCCTCCCCAATGCCGCACTGGGCACCTGTTGCAATCGCCATTCCCTCGTTTGGCTGGCCAGTGAGAGTGTCCAGGCAGTTGGCCATTTCTATGGGCCTGGGGCCGCCAGTCCAGCCATATCGGCAAATATGCACCCCGACGTAATTAACTCGGCTCAGAATCGTAAGTTAGTCACCATTAAACAATTTAAAATTCTTAACTGCTTGCGGGGATGAGGCTCCCAGACTGCGACTGCGACTGCGATAGAGACAGAGACGTAGTCGGAGACAGAGACAGAGCCAAAGGTAAAGGTAAAGGTAAATTGCAATTAGGCTTCAGCTTCTGGTTGCAAATGCAACGGCAACACTAACAACAACACCAACAACAACAACAACAACAACAGGCCATTCGGTGCATGTATTTATGGCCCCAGGGCCAGGGCTGGGCAATGTCTTCGGCTTGGCAGCCGTAGACGATAATTTCGTAATAGCCGACGACTTTGTCTTTGTGCGAGCGAGACGGCGCGATGCGTTGCGTGGTGGGGCGTGGCACATGCAAAAGAGCGAGTCAGCGGGCCAACGAGTCGGCGAGTCGGCTGAATCAACCGGGGGCCCCCATCAGCTTTTGTACAACTGCATTAGAGGCACGGAACGGCACGGGCACCATCAATTAAAACTCACCTTACGGCATTGGCAAAAATGTTAATAACAATAATAAACGTTGCCATTGTTGTTGTTTTTATTGTTGTTGTTGTTGGGCTGGATCTCAGTGCTCGTGCTGTTAATTGTTAAATTGCGTTTTTGTTGCAAACAATCTCATAGCCGTAAACTTTATTGAGTTGTGGCAAGCAGACACCCGAGACTCGAGACTCGAGACCAGAGTCCAACTGAGAGTTAGAACCAGAACCATAGCTTAGTGCTAAACTAAAAACACCGACCTAGAATGTTTATCATTAAATTGTCGTTCGTTGAGTCGTCCACAGCAATTTGTATGAAATGCTGCCCACTTGTCACTCTATTCCAGGTGCTCAAGTTTATCTCAAGCACTTGGTCAAAACGAGCTCACGACTCGGTTCCGACTACGACTGCAACTATGACTATGACTATGACGCCTCTGCCGGGTAGATTGCCGTTGCCGTTGCCAGTGTCGGTGCCAAGTGCGACTTTTATGGGCATTAGTGCGACTTATGTTGTTTGCTGCGTCCAGGAACGCTTCTCTTCAACTCGACCCTCAGACGCGAGGTGTTCATGCGTGCGACACGCTGTGCTCTGCCAGAAGGAGCACATGCGGCAGGAGGCGGAGGAGGAGGAGTGTTGGTGGCTGTCATTGCGCCACATTTGAATTTCTGAGTTGCATACACAAAATTTCATATGAAAATCCACTTTTTCAGTTTATGAATTTCTCAAAAAGCTCACAGTGACAGTTGTTGCTGTTGCCTTTAATATTGTTGTTGTTGTTGTTGTTGTAGTTATAGTTGCGACTGCTTTGGGTCTTCAGGAGAAATCCCACTGCTCTGTTGCCATATGCAAATGTATACAGTTTTAGCCAGAACTGCGCCAAGTGGCATGATGTTCAACATATCAAAGGATTGCCGAGTTGCCGTCGGTGTGGGGCTGCCCAAAAAGGGTTTTGACGATAAAGCCACTTACCAATTTATGCGCAGGCAGCGGATACAGATTTTAAGGGCTAGAAATCTACTCACAATTGTTACATCTTCACATATGCACTAGATTAACAATATCGACTATTAGTTGAATGTACAATAAGAAATATTACTTTGATATTAATTTATCAGAAATCGAAATTGAAATTATTTAAATATCGCCTCTAACTGTTAATGAAACTGTTTACAGTAACATAACACACTAATTTTGTTTGCCGTGTTAATGAAACCATGCCTTGAAATCGATTTTTATCGATATTTATGAAACGAGAGAAATGATAAGCTTGTTATGCATATGGTATCTACGAACTGAGTGAGTCCAAGATCAGCTTACTAGCTTTTGTAGTATCCGTGATCGCTGCTTTCATAAAAACAGACAGACATGGCTAAATCAACTCTGCTCGTCGTTGTGATCATTGATCATCATAAAACCAGTAATCCCTTTTTATCCATTTTCAATGGGCTGAGGGTATAAAAAGAGACATTGATCATTAAAATTGTTTAAAAAAATTTTAACTGTGCTGCACTATCAGCATATTACAAAATATAAACACCGCCGTAGTTTTAAAATATCCCTACGGGTATTCAGTACAGTATTACAATTTTGTTTGTTTTAGCCACAAATGTTTGCCAATTGAGCTATGTATATGATATAAAATGTAATTGGATACTCTCTAACTTTAACATCATAGTTAAATATTCTAAATGGCCTCTTAATTAATGAGATTAATCTAAATATTTATTAAAATAAAACAATTTTTTTTATTTATATTTTCGATGAAGTATAAAAAATGTTTTCTAATATAAACAAATACGAACGTGTTTATCAGTGAGAACGGTCTTATGATTATTAAATCTCAACTATCCTATTATAACTTGTAACTTTAGTTTGTTTTTGGCGAGAAGCCAAAATTCAAGTTCATACTATATAGAGTTCATATCATAGGATTTCAGTAGAACTGCTAAATTCAAGAATAAGAAAGCTGCGTAGGAGGAAGAAACAGAAATGTTGCAAATGCATTTGCTTCATGTAGTTTGAATGACTAAAAGTCAAATTTAGCGACAGATACGGCGATATATTTTGTGTAGTGGCCCGTGGGCGGTCGGGTGTCGGATGTCGCGGTAGTGAATGTGGATGTGGGGTCGGGGTCGGGGTGGGGGACTGGGTCCGAGCGCGCGCGCTTATGAGCATTTTGGTGTTAAATGAGTGGAGCGAGAACGGGAGCCGCCACATGCTGTGCCTGTTTGTGTATTTGTGTGTGTGTTTGTTGGTGTGCTGGTGTGCATAATGCGGGACAGCCATAAATTACATTTGTAGGCGTTGGCAGGTGTCGCCAGTGCTGTCTGAAATCGCGATAAATCTTCATGTGAAATAAATTTCATAGAAATTGCTTCACTGAATTTTGTTTGTTGCCTTTTGCTCGACTTCGTATTGTCGTTTAGTTGTTGCTATTGTTGTTGTTGTTGTTGTTGTTGCCAGCGGATGTAAAGTGGGCAAGTGCCTGGCAAGTCCTGCGGGACACTCTAATAAACTTGCCAAGGAGGCTGCTCAAGCTCCTCCCACCCACGGCCCCTCTCTGCAACGGCTGTACTCCCAGCTGGTTAAACAGTCGCACTTTGTGCAATTTCGCAGTGCACAAGCTGTTGCATTTAAAAGCCGCTGAGCAGCAAAAAGTCAAGTCTGAAATTCCGGCGGAAGTGCGCATGGAAGTCTCTCTCCTCGAATGCGGCTGGACAGTGCAACGCAACAAACAGCAGGCACACATAAATCATACGCACTGTCAAACAGAAGTGCTCCAATTGTGGCCCAAAACATTTGTACAACTCATGCGGCCCCAGACGTGACAAGCTTTATTTGAGTTTCAAACGTGGCCGCTCCTACGACGACTTTGTCTACGACTGCCACTGCCGGGCTGAATCTGTGTCCAGGTACAGCTACAACTTGTACTTACATACTGAGCTCACATGTAGCTCATTTTTTATGATCGATCAGTCCATTAAATAATGAGCCAAGCAGCCAAGCAGTCAGCCAGGCAACTCCCAGGCAGCCAGGCGACTGGTTGCCAGTTGCCAGTTGCCAGTCGCCAGTGCGCTTGTCTGCCATTTATCGCTCCCTGGGCTGTGCTTTGCTGGCGACGTCTACTTCGACACGGTGCGGTTTGAATTCCATCGTGATTTGTAACGACATTTATTTGGTCCAGCGAAATTAGAGACAACAACAACAACAACAACTGCCACGACTACGTCTTCGACTGCCTCAGCTTCACCTTGCAGTTGGACCTGCTGGTTCATCCTGCCTCAATCTCATCTTCAGCTTCATCCTCAGCATAAGTCTTCGACTCATCTGCAGCTTCAACCTACGCACTTCTTTATTTTTGTTACGCGCCAATGCTGTTGATGGCTATCATATGCTACTTACTGGGCAGGGCGTTCATTTAGCCATACCTCTGGATATTATGTATTATATTTGTAGTTGTTGTTATTGTTGTAGTGGTTGCACAAATGATTTGGCCCTATGTTGATTAGCCCGATAATTCTGCTAGTCAGAAATTTGCGCCATCATTTGCCAGTCTGGGAGTGGCCAAGTTTTATTGTTAGCTGATCTCACGTCAGGTTCCTTTGTATGACTTCAGAGCTTTGGAATTCGCTTTGCTTTCGTGCTTTGCTTGGTCTTCATTTGAAAAATGAATGACTTGTAGATGAGTTTAGCTTGTGATCATTAAATATAGGTGCTGCGATTTCTTCAATTGCTGTTCAACTCTAATATTTTTCAATATCAAAAGAAGTCAACTCTATTTATGAAACAAGCTTGTATTAATAAGTTATACGTTCTTCTAATAAACTCATTTATTAAATATATTCTTTAAATTTATTAATTAAATTTGTTAAATCATGTAAGCTCATTTCATTATATTTTGTTGGTATTGTTGACAATGATAAAACCATATAAATAGACTCGTCTAATATAAATCAAGTATATTTAACATGTACCTATGAATACAATTTTTTAAGAATTTTTTATTTGGCTGACCAGTTACATGCAATTTATTCGAAACTAAAAACCTCTTTAGAATATGTACCCATAAAAGAGACCAATCGAATCGCTAATTACTAATTAAATGACTCGCTTAGTAATTGTGACTAATACATAAAAATCAGGTTTACAGTTTACAGTTGAAGCTTTAACTCGATCCGTAACCCGAAGCACTGAAATTTTTGTAATTTTGGATTGCATCAAGGATATATGCATAGACTTCAAATGACAAAATATAATTTTTTAAAAATATTTTGAAATCATAATTTAAATATGATGAGAAGTAAAAACATTAATGTTTTTCAAATTGTGCCGCAATAATGTAAAACTTGATAGTTAAAAATAAAAATGATATATTTCCCTTGTAGCAATGTTTTGCTGTCTTTCTGAGGCTAATCATATTGATTGTTTTTTATTTGCCAGGTAGTTGAGGTAGTAGCTGGGTATTTGTTTTCATTTGCCAAATCATTTACTGGTTGGTTGCAGCAATGAGTTACCGGTTCACTTGTTGTCATCATTCTCCATAAGAAACAACCGCAAAGGGTCGGCAAACGACTCAATAAGATGAAATATATGGACAGCAATAAAAATCGGTTATAATGCTTTGGAAAACTGATGTCGGCTGCATTCGAAGCTGCTGCTGCTGCTGCTGCTGCTGCTGTTGTGCCTCTGCCGGCTACTGCGACAACTTTCAAGTGAGCGCTGCGGATGCCGACAAAGGAACAGAAAACGGGCGCCGGGCCACGATCCGAGCGGGCAAAAATTGTCCATTGGTAACCCAAGCATTATTAAGAATGCCATTTGTACCAATAAATTCGAATGGGAACGCGTTGGAGCAGTTGCTGCTGCTGTTGGTGAGGTTGTTGCTGGCTATGCCAGAGGAGCAATCGATATGGCTATTAAATTTAACAATTAGAATTTATCAATGAGAGCTGGCGAAGGCAAAGATTGAAGCACCATCCTTAATTATGGCAGTTGCAGAGCCAGCGGGAAGTCATAATTCCTTGGGAACTTGGCTGGAGCTAGTTACCTGGAGTAGAGGCAAGGGAAAATCTTTGTTTCATGTTGCATGCGGTGACAAATTAGGTGCATTGTAACAACAGTAATAGTAACAACAACTGCAACAAAAACAGCAACAGCAACATTCCTACTGCGAATATCCAACATGGCAATTTCCGAAATTACATCGTGATCTGAAACTGCAAATTTTCAAAGTGCAGCAAAGTTCAGAGCAATTTTGTTGCAGCAAGCAGGCCAAAAACAAAAACCAAAACAACAACAACAACAAATCCGCAACAAGCGCCCGCCAAGAGCAACATCAGAAACAACAAATTCCTTGAGAGATCTCTGCGCCTGCGCTACGAATTCAAATTGCTTCGTGTGCAAGAAAATTAGTCTTGCCCGGCTGCAACCCCTTGCCAAAAGGCAAGCAGCAACAGCAGCAGCAGCAGCAACAGCAGCAACGATGCAGCCAATAAGGAAGAAAAGAGAACACAAAAAACTAAAAAAAAAAAAAAGAAAAAATAAAACAACTTTTATATAATAATAAGAGCAACTTGGCGGTATCCTCAGCGGAGCGAAAACTAATCAAGGGCTAAACTAAATCCAATCCGATTGCGACAGAAACAGCATGCGCTCCAGCAAAGCAAAGCGCAGAAAACAGGCTCCGACTTCGACTATGGATCAGGCTTGACTCGGACTCTGGCCGGGATGTTGGCTCAGGCCGCAGTAGTGCCCGCGGTGCCCGCAGATAAGCGAGTTGCAACAACACAACAGCAACAGCAACAGCAACAACACTAACAAAAGCAGCAGCAGCCATGACTGTCTGAGGCTGACTCTGAGTCTAAGGCCAGCCCGCAGCAATGGGTATCAATGAGTTTGCCAGCCCAAAATGCTGCCCAAGAACTGCGCCATGTTGGTCAGTTGGAGCTGTAGTTGGAGTTGGGCCCTCAACGGCTTGCAATTCGCGGTGTCTGGTCCCGGCAACTGTTGATGTTTTTAGGCGGTCGCACGTCGTCAGCGACAGCAGCAGCAACAGCAGGAGCAGCAGCGTTCACTACTTGCGATTCGTGAAGTAATTACTATAATTACCTTCAAGGTAGATTTTCCAAAATGATGCGAGTGCGAGTGGCGGGCAGTTGTTGGCTGCCCAGTTCTGGCCAAGACACGGAGCCAGTTTTGCTTGCCTGCCTTGCCTTTTGTAATAATTTTGTTTTGTTGTTGTTGTTGTTATTATTATATGATACACCAATGCAATGGCCGTTTGGTGTGCAGAGTCTCCCGGCCGTCCGACTGTCTGTCCGACTGTCCATCCACTTGCATTTGGCTTGTTTGCTGCCAATTTCTTATGTTGTTACAGTTTATTCTGCTCTTTTTTTTATGGTTGCTGTTGTTGTTATTGCTGTTGCCCCCACTTAGCTTTTTCCTCAGTTTAATCGGAAATTAAAGCTAAAGGGGCTGCCAGCCACGACTTTAATTTTCGTTGCAGTTGAGCTCTGTCGGCCCCCTCCGCGTGCCCCTCTCGGTCTAATGCCAGCAACATCTTTGCGGCCTCGCCGTAATTGTTTCGCTCATAAATCATAAATTTTCGCATGGGTCCCATCTTTTCTTTTACATTTGACTGCAATTTTACTTGTCCAAATTTGAAAACTCACAAGACGGGAATTACATTTTCACAGACTTCAAATTAGCTTGAGAGCTGAGAGACTCCCAATAGAGGTGAGAACCTGTGTCTATAGAGAAATTGTTGTTTAAGTTTTTTTTAGCTTTTTATAAATAATGTGGAAGATTGTAAAGGACTTACACACTTTAAATAACTGAGCAACTAGTAACTAGCTCAAAAATAGTATACAATATATATATAGATTATAAATATATATATATAGATTTATAAATTGTTATTTTATGTGATTTGTACAGTAAACTAACACAATGCGAAAAAACAGAATCGAATAGTGAAACAGACATTTTTGATTTCAGTAACCGAAGGGGGCGTGACAATCGTATTTAATGTTCATCACTCCAAAATCAATAAATCAGTCCGCCAAACAAAAATTTTAGAGAATATAGAAATTATCTTTTTGTTCGTAATCTATATATATTAGACTGAACAAAGTCGATACACATTGCGTTGGCAGATGGACGGATAAATTTACTACAATTATTAGTTGTCTTATTGAAATTTATTAAATTTAAAAAAATTTTGATATGTTTCGAATTTTAATCGATATTTTTTTCAATATGTTCTCTATTAATGAGATGCGCGTTAATGTTTCTTGCACATCTTTAACTTTTCACAAACGAGATACATGCAGGGATTACAGAAAAGTTGTCAACATTGGAAATTAAGAAAGTTTATGCATTGAAGAGCACTGTCACATTGCTGGATACTTTTTCCCCTTTCAAAAACCCAAACTAACTACACTTTAATGTAATTCATACAATTTCCATTTGTCTAAGCGTCCATTAATCATTTGCACGCTGCTGCGCACGAGCAGCCAGGGGCTGTGCCCGGTTCGGGGTGACTTGACCAGCTCCCCGATTGCCGCCACCCGCTGGACGGATCACCAAATTTGAGGCTTTGTTTACGTGTGACAATCAGGCGACAAGTTGGAACTCAAAAGCAGCGGTGCCAGCAATGCCAACTAAAATTTATTCATTTGGCCTGACAATTTTTGGAGCAGCCCGAACAAAAATAAAAGAACTTCTCTCGATGCTGGCCCTTTGTTGGCATTGCGGTTGGCGAACTTATTAGGCGCAGTGAAGCATGCGCTGCAAATTGGTACACCTTGACGCTTCAGTGGCTCGGGGAGGACGTGCCCCACCACGCGCCGCCAAGACAAAAGGCGGCCAAAAGGGCATCAATCCAAATGGGGCACACACACACTGAAATTCGGAAAGTTTCTTTGGCTATCTGGCTGATACTTAGCGGCGATAAAGACAACGCGCTTGATTATGAAACGACTCATGGGCATGGAATTTATTTGTTTGGTAAATTTATTTATGAGCTTGTTCGACTGCGCAGAAACAAAGAAAGACAACCCACACAGGCCCAAAACCAATGCCAAACAAAATCACTCAAGTGCAAACGGAAACCGGCGCCCAGAACTTGGTCCTGCTGCTCGATGAATTCTGTCTGTTGTCCGCACTCCGCTCCGCTCTCCCGTTGTCGGCTGCCGGTTGCCGGGTCCGGCAGGAAATCAGCGATTAAACAACCAACTAACCAGCGGGCACTTCAAATCTTCGCCTGCGGCTCGCGTCCGTCTCGTGGAAGTGTGTAATTTTTGGTATTAATTGCTCCGCCGAACAAAACTTTCCAGCTTCCAGTTATCGCCATAATAGCAATGCCAAGCCGATGCTTAGAAATAATTGTAGTATCGTCTTGTAATTGCTTGCAGCGACAGCAACAGCAACAGCCAAAGTCACAGCCCCAGCTTTAGCCTCAGCATCAGAACCAGCCTCAGCGTCAGCGACGTGCCACGCCCACCGACCAAACCAATTGGCAAGACGGCTGTTTCAATAATTGTGCTTCTGGTTGCAGTGCAACCGGATTCAGACTTTCGGAGGCATTTGCTGGGTGCCGCCTGCATTAGCAGGGTTTGTTTATTTGCACATCAGTTGATAGGGACAGGGGGTGCCGGGGCAGGGATATATTGCTCGTGACCTTTTGCATTTTTGTTTTTGCCACGGCATTGACGACGCCCAAGAATTTATGCTCATATGGCGCCTCGGATAAGATCTTCGGCTGCCTCGTGCCCAGGGCCGAAAGTAAATTTGCCTGCGTTGTTGTGCGTAGACGTGCCGAAATTCCTGGCACCAATAACAGCCGCACCAGCAACAACAAGGATGTGTGTTGTATGCCGCTGAAAGCATTATCAAATATTATGCATATTTTGTGAGCTCTAATATACATTTTTTTTGTTTTGCCCTGATGGAAATTGTTGTCGCTGCTCCGCCTTTGAATGTCTACAAAGTTTGTTTTATCTCATGCATAAATCAGTCGGCAAAATATACAAAAATTGTATGCGAGCATGTGAAAGTGTGGGGATTTAGATTTTATATATACATAGTACACCGACTGGTGCGGGTTGAGTCGAGCCGATGGCCTGTCTGATAGAGAAATTGAAATTTGCGACAACAGGCACTTGGTGGCAGATTTAGAGTATTACTTTGTCCTACAGGATTATAAATTCAAAAAGATTATCAAATTTTCATTTACAGCCAATTCCATTTACGAAATATCAAGCAATAAGGGTGTAAACCAAGAATTTTGTACTAAATTTTGTACTAATAGTAATCGACTAAAGTAAATACATCACCAAATAGGAAATATCCAAATATTAAAACAAAAATTCAAAGTTCAAAAAAGAATTTTTACGTTTAATTGAAAATTTTTTGAGTGGGAAATGTAAATGATAACGAGCATCAGTCGATTCAATTAAAATATATATTATGTAAAATTTACAGAATATTTAAAGACCATATGTTTTTAAAAATGTATTCTCCCATATATCGCTACTATTTAAACAATTAAGAACGACATTTTTCTAAGATATTTCAATAAATTTATAAAAATTTTAATTATGTAAGTTTGTTGTATATCAAGGATAGGTTTCAACATTCCCCAGTCGTAACTTTGCCAAAACTCAACCGATTTTCATAAGGATGGTATTTTTGTTCATGGTTCGGTGTCTAGATGAATTCTACATTTCAGTTCAAAAATAAAACTTTTGGTCAAAATTCATGTCAAAATTTTCGAATATATACCATAGTGTTCTCATATAAGGATAGGTCTCAACTTTCCCCAGTCGTAACTTTGCCAAAACACAACCGATTTTTATGAGGATGGTCTTTTTTTTCATGGTTCGGTAACTAGATGAAATCTACATTTAAATTTAAAAATAAAATTTTTGGTCAAAATTCATGTAAAAAATTGTCGAATATTTACCCTAGTGTCCCCTTATAAGGATAGGTCTTAACTTTCCCCAGTCGTAACTTTGCCAAAACTCAACCGATTTTGATGGAGATGGTCTTTTTGTTCATGGTTTGTTTTTTTAGTTATGCCTAAAAAACCGAGTCAAAAAGCGTTGATGATTTGAAATAAACATGATCTGAGTATGGTATATACGAACCGAATGAGTCCAAGATCAGCTTTCCAGCTTTTGTCGACGCATTCATACAGGCAGATGGACAGACAGACAGACAGATATTCTGATCTAGAATATTTACACTTTTTGGGGTCGGAGATGCTTCCGTCTGCCTGTTACATACATTTGCACAAAACCATTATACCCTGTTTTACCCATTTTCAATGAGTTCAGGGTATAAAAAGACTCTTTTGTCACATTTTTCTCTATCAGCTTGTGCCAAATTTATATTTTCAAATCCAGCTTTGAATAGTTCTTAATAGTCTAGTCGGATTCGCTTAAGGAAAATTTCCCTGCAGCTTTTATTCTCTTTATAGTCCATGCATGGCCTGGACATTGACTGGCAGATGGGCCCGGTCTTGGCTCATCTTTCACGATTTCTGATTGCTGAGCTGTATTCGCTGCTTCTCTCTAGTATTGTCAAATGCTTTTGATTACAAAGCGCTCGTCTGCCGCCTCTAATGATACCTCCCACACGAATTAAGCTAATGCGACTGGGCCTGGCCAACTGCGACCCCGGACTAGGAAGCTACCAAGCTAGCAGCCAAAGGCTGCACTTGTGCCCGTGTCAGGCGAATGCAAATGCCAGAGCCTAGAGAGAAACGAGAAACGAGCCGACGCCAAAAACCAACAATCAAAGGGGACCATGGAATGGGGCTGGAATTGGAACTGCGAGTGGGACTTGGACAGGGACAGTGACAGGGACAGGGACAGGGACGGGGAACGGAAGACAAAACAGCGACAGTTGACCAAGCCAAAAGAGGCTCTATCCCCACACTGTAATGCTGTTGTCTGGTGGCATTCGCTTCGTTTCATTCTTGTCGTTGTCGTTGTCGTTTGTCCCTTCATTTTGACACGATAACGCGCACGGCCGCCGCCGCTGGCCAAAACAGAGCCAACCATCTTTGGCAATGCGCTGGCGCTCGACATCTCATAAAGTACATGACAGGACATTAGAAAACAGCAGAGCACCATCGCCTGGCCTGCAACGGCACCAGTCGGGTCCAAAGTGAAACCAGCAACGCCTCCACATGCGCACATGCACCAGAACGAGGCATTTTCCCCAGAGTGCGGGTGTGCAGTGTGTGTGTGTGGTGGGTGGCTGGTTGCCTGGTTGGTTGTTTGGAGGGGGAGGGGTTCAGGCCATGGCAAATGCAAATTTTGCAGTGTTGCCATCGCCTTTGCCCCCTGCGCCCCCAACGCTTGTCGTAAACATGAAATGGGTTTATATCGTTGCTAAAATTATTTGACATTTCTTGGACTTTGCGCATTTTTACGAGCTGCAGCGAGCGTCGCGTACATTTGACTGCTGACTTGGGGGACCCGAAACGCCCCTTTAGCTCCACATATTTTTTAAGTATTTTCCTATTACCCTCTATCATCTAGTGCACAGTTAGTTAAATAGATTTGAATATATGACACGCTTTCCCACACCCTTGACAATTAATTTATGTTAATCTCTCTTATGGAGTGTAATATATATTTCTAATTTCTATTCGTTTTTTCAGTAAGGGTATCAACTGTTCGCTGTGCGAAAAATGAACTCAACTGTCGCTCAGTTTTTATGTTTTTATGTTTGTTCATTTGACTTATTGTTGGGCGCTTTGTTGTTTGTTGTGACGTCGGCGTTGGCGTCGACGTGGACATGGGCGAGAGCTCGTGGGCGTGACATGCTTCGGTTAGCTGCTGTGGCAGACGTTGACAAGAAAACGCCATTTTGTGATTGAATGTCACACAAAAGGGAACAGCAATGGCAATGGCAATGCCAAACAGGAATCGCATTCAGAATGCGACTGGGAATGCTTGGAGTGTGGCGACGTCGTCGTCTTTTCTGGGGCTGCCCTTTGGGAAAACTTTGCATGCATTTGGCTTATCATCATGCACACGAGAATGGCCAAAAGGGCAGCTCAAGCAGCCAATCGCAGAAGGCAGCTGCTCAGCTGCAAGAGGGCAAATGGCCAACACCAGCGCCAACTTGGACATGCGCGCGCCCAATCTGGCATGCAAATGGGACGCCTGCAGTCGCCACAATCGGCTCCCGCAACTCCGGCTCCCCTCCTCTGGTCTGGAAATGGCGCAAAATGTTTGCTTGGCACGCAACATGCAAACATTTTTGAGTTAAGTTCGCCATGGAACGGGTGATCCTAAGTGCATATGGCACACACTACGCACTTTTGACTTTTGATAGTGTTAAATGCCACACACAAACACTCCAGCTAAATCAACAACAACACCCACAACAACAACACCAACAACAACAGCAATGTCTGCGCAGCGCATGTCAAGCGACAGTGGCTATGGAAAAACAACCGCAATTTCTTTTTAGGCACGTCGCGGCCTCAATGTCGCCACATGCAGATATGACTGCAGAATTATTACGGGCACAAGTTCCACCTCAACCACAGTTTTCGAGCTTTAGCACATTGCATGTGTGCCTCTGTGTGAATGTATGAGAGGAGGGGTACAAAGTACATGTACATGTGCTACCTTTGGCTTGGACGCACAAACGCAGGACTCAAAACATAGGTACATTATGTATTTGACATTTGAAATGAAATATACCTTTGTCTGGCTTTTAAAAAACTATATGGCTCGTGCGAAACTAATTTACAAAATTTGGAAGGTAGATAGCTGGTAACTTCCTTTAGAGATCGGTACAAAAATCTCATCCACGAGCCCCTAAACGAAACAACTATTTGGAAGTAAAACTAAGAATATGAAAGCAGTATGTCTTGGAACGAATATTCGAATAATGTAGAAGCAAAATATAAAATAATTTAAATCTTTTTTTCGTTACTTGAAAGAGAGCTATCAATAAAACAAAATAAAACAAATAAAACAAAAACTTGTATAATGAAAGAATTGTTTGAAAGTAAAGCTTTAGTTGGAAAGAGAAAGAATCATGATACATATATGTATGTATAATATACAAAAGATATAAAATACTTAAAATCAATTTTTAGTAAAAGTCTATGCACAAGAACGTTAATCAATTTTGTATTCAATCTTTACGATAAGTATTCCCTATGTAATAAGTAATTTTATGAAGTGATCAAAACCACGTAAAATAATACATTATTATCAAAGGTAACGTCTCTGTGCATTCTGATTCGCTAATAAATTGCACTTTATGTTTCAAAAACATTTGACGGGATCTGTGTATTTATGGGTTCGCATTTTTGTTTGGCTGTTAAGCTTAATTCGCTGAAAAATGCCTTCAGAAATAATTAAAAATTTAACAATTGTCGCATGTTGCACAAAATAATTGACAAATTTTCATATATAATTGAAGAGCGCACAGCTGTGGCAATGGCTGCTGTCACGAGGGGCTGCCATGGCTGAAATTCATAAACAATGCAGAACGCCCGTGTGTGTGTGCCAGAGTGTGTGCGTGTGTGTGTGCATGTGAAAGTCCACATGAAAGTCATATATTCACGCACACAGCTGCACATGAAATGACAGGCGAACAGACGAGCAGGAGAGCAGATAGACGGACGGACAGACAGTTGGGCAGAAAGTCTGACTGACCATGGGCAAAGGGTCGGAGGAGGGGTAGAGTTTGCCCGGTTGTCGAGTTAAGCATTTTAAAGGGGCGTGGCTGAACCATGATGCGCCTTGTTGGGGAAAATTGCAAAATTAAGCAGAAAAAGGCGAAATGTGAAAAATGCTGACGTCTGATTTGTGTCGACATCCAGCTCCAGTTGCGGTTCCAGAAAAAACGATTTTATTATGCATTATTATTATTATTATTTGGGCTGGCCGATAATGCAACTGCAACTGCAACTGCCACTGCCACTGCCACTGCCAATGCCACTTCCCCTGCAACTGCCACTGCAAATGAAATGCATACACACAAAATGCATATGCATAAATAAAAATTGAAAAATTATGTACATTATAATAAAAAGCCAAATAAACGACAAGCGGAAACGAAGCCATTTAAGTGGAAGTTAACATCCGTCCGACAATGGCCGCCGGTCAGCGCAATGAATAGCAAACACGGCTCCAGCCCAACCCCAAAACGAGTCCCCCAACCCCCTTCCAACCACTCTTGAACATAAAATAATATTGCATTATTATTTGCGTATTGTGTCTGCTTGTATGTGTGTGTGTGTGGATTGTGTGGCATATAATCGGACATTTCAGTTGTCATTTCATTGTCGTGTTTGTTGCTGTTAATGCAAAAATAAAAAGCCACCACAACCCCCAACCACGAGCTGGCCTTGCAACAACCACATGCGAATACCGCGAGAGAACTGCGGGAGTCCTTCTGCAATTGGCCCCAGTCAGGAGCGATGTCCTGCGCAAATTTCATGCCACATTTGCCGCCGCCTGATTATACGAGAGAAGTCCGGTAGTTAGCCAGTCAGTTAGTTAGAGCGGCATGCAACTAATTTTTAATAGCGCTCATGATTTCCGAAAATTGAAAATAAATTAGTTGTATATCATTTTTGGCTAGTCAGGCCTATTTGGCTTTTATTTTTTACAGTCTGTTTGCATAATTAAACTCTAGCGTATATCCTGCATCTAAATTGACATTTGGAGCAGTCCAATCGGTACGAGCGGTCCAGCTGGAGAGCGGCCGAGTGCCAAAATTGTCAAGAGCTAACGCAATCTACTTGATATTCGCCAATCGCATACTCTTTTTTGGAATGCACTTAAAAAAAAGCAACGTTTCTTCCTCTGCTAAAAGAAAAAATTAAACAAAACAAAAATTTTAAAAATACATATTTTTTTTTGATAAATTCTAAATCAAACCTGGAAACAGACAATTTGCCCAAAAATTAATGATTTGACCTTATTTCAATAGAAAATAACATTTTAATATTTTAACAATTAAAAAAAAATATTAATATATATATTAAATGATAAATATATGTTAACATATATTATGCATAATTTTGCGTTTTTTCATCTATCCTGTTCCAGAAACAATTCTGATTAAACGGTTTTATATATATGTCAAGGTATGTCATGTTTTTTATATTTTAAGTAATATATCCATTTAGAATGCTCTGTGTTCTGTTGAACTCCAAATAGGGCAACCCATTTTAGTGGAACTTTGCATTTTTCGTTCAATAAACGAATTTGTTTGCTGCCTAATTAGCAACGCATATTTAAATAATTCCCCATTTGATAAGCAGACATTTTTAACTTGAGCTGTCAGTTAGCGTTAAAACGCCATTTTGTTTGCATGCCAACTGAGTGCCCCCCGCAACCGGATGCAAGCCCCCTCGCGACATATGTATATAAATATGTATGTGTGTGCGATAAATGCCGAGAAGTGCTAAATTATTGCCGATTCAGTTTTTAATTTGTGCCGTTTTGCTGGCAAATAAATGCAGAAGTCAAAGGTTGTTGTTGTTGTCGTTGTTGTTTATTCTTTATTTTTGCCCGTTACGGGTAAACTTAATTGACTGTTGCAGTGCCTACCCCCCGTGCGCGCCCTCCTCCCGGCAGTGGTCTTTTCAAATTGTCAATTAAGTTTTATTTAATGACATTTGCCAGCGGCTCTTTTGAGGTTATGTACGCAGCGCAAAAGTATGCAATGCTAATTGTAATTGCGCCTGTCGGCCGCCATTTTGAAATATATTTTTAGTTGCCTTTGCCATGGGGCAAGGACCAAGGGGGTGGGGCTGCTGTGGGGGTATTGGAGGAAACTGACAGCAATTTATGCAATTTTGGCTAATTAAAAATTAGCGTAGCAACTACGAAATTGCGCAAGAAATGTGCCGCCACCTGGCGGGCAATCCGGGCGGCTTGGCTTCGACTTTGACTTCGGCAGCGAGCTCAGTTTCTGTTAAATTTTAATTAAACTTGCAGCACTGGTAATTAAAATTTGCTGGCAACTAAAAGCCTTCTGCTTCTTGCCTTTTTTGCAAGCCAAACAGATGCCCATACCCAGGCGCTCGACCCCTCCTCCCCCTAAAAGGAGTGTGGCCCAGAAAAGCCCAATAAACAAATTCCCTGACATGTTTAACACTTTCCGCTGGCAGAGCACCACAAAAACCGGGCAAAGCCACTGAAGCTATCTGGCCTTTGTCAGGCATCTCAAAGACAAAAGGGGAAACTTTGTGTAAATTTCATTTTGTTTGGCGATTAGTGTCGCTCCTCAGGGCGGGTTCCATTGTTGAAATTGTTATGCGACCATTAAGACATTTTATAATTCTTTATGGGGCCGTGGCCAAGTGAAATTTAACTAATAGAAACAGGCCTAGAACAAAGGGTCAGCGGGTGTTGGCCAAAGGACCCAAATTAAATAAGTGTATTTAAAAATTAGCAATGAGTCGCCTTCTTTATATTACACGGCCTGCTTTTCTTTCCCCCGATTATGTTCTTTATCACAAATGCATAATGCGATAATTCGCAACATCCTGAGCGGCATATCAATTTCTTGGGGGAGATGCGCCGAAAAATATACGAGTATTGTAAAGCACATTCACAACTCAATTATCGCACACACACACACAATCGCATAACCGTACAACTGTACGTTGTGGATGTGGCAACCCCTTTTCGATAAGGTTGAGAT
Organism: Drosophila micromelanica; assembly: GCA_004143825.1. Classification (NCBI taxonomy): domain Eukaryota; kingdom Metazoa; phylum Arthropoda; class Insecta; order Diptera; family Drosophilidae; genus Drosophila; species Drosophila micromelanica. The sequence continues at coordinate 126,395 of SCDY01000157.1, forward strand.
CGGGGAGGGTGTTGCAGGACGAGGGTGGCGTGATTTACGACACCCAGGCGGCGTCACCTGAGATTAAAAAAGTAAAAAGCTTGTCGAAAGTAAAAAATAAAAGGAAGCCCAAGCAGCAAAGGAAAGTAACTTGTGTTCGAGAAATATAAAGGCATTAAAATCACTGACAGGCAAAAGGATTGTGCCACACTCACAAACATAACCATATACAGTACACACACTCGTACACACACAATAACGGTTCATACAAGTGCTCCTGCTTCGGATTCGGATTCGGCTTCAGGTTCAGATTGGGCTTGGCTTTTGTTGTTGCCACCAAAAAGGGCAACGTCGACATCATTGGCACCATATGTTGTGTAATTTGTGTTATTGCCATATGAAGTCACTCACACACACAAATACACACACACACACGAACACACACTTGCCATATATGTATGTTCTCTTTCTTTGTACCTTTGCCTATTGAAATCGATATTTACTTAGTTTTGAATTTTAATTTCAATTACTGCATAAAATATTGCATTGCACTTCATTTTAATTGAATTTCCACACACTCACACACACACGAACGTGTGTGTTTGCGCATTGTCACTTGTGCGACACGCCCATTTTGGTATTCATATAAATTACTCAACTGGCGATAATTGCGGCCCATCAATCTTGAGCACATCACACAGGAAAATTGTCAACGCAAAAAGCCATCTGACATGAGCTGTAAGCCTGCTCTAAGGCCACCGAACGGCTGTAGGGGGTGGGGAGGGGTGCACCGAGCAGGCGAGCGTGCAACGCGAACAGGCTTCATTAAGGTCCGTGTTGATGGGTGGCTAATAACTATGCACATATGTATACATATAATGTGTATACTCACTAGACAATTGCCAATTGACCCTAGGGCCTCACTTCACAATTATCCAGAGAGCTGGGAATTGTACGACTGTCTGGATCTGAATACACTGAGCGGACGATCTGTATACTAGTCGTTGATCTAATGAATTTTAAGACACTGAAAGAGCGAGAGACTTGAGCTTTAATAGATTTTTCTATACCGACGAATTACAATTTTATATATTCTCGGTACACATGTTCAGTGATATCGATAAGCATCGAAATAAAAACTTGGTTTCAAAGCATATTTCGCAGATTTCAAGAGCTACATTCACCAAATTGACTTTAGACTGCTCTGTGATATACAGATTTAGTTTTTGATCAACTCCCCCTTTCGCACCCAAAATTGAAACAATTTAAGAGACACTTCCTTGTGTATTGGTTAGAAGGTTAGAAGCCGCTGCAACTTTCTGTATAAGCTTGGGTTTCATTTTCAGGGTATCTCCCAGTAAGGAACTCCCGATTAGAGCACTCTTACTTGTTGTTGCTGTAGTTGTGAGTGCAGCGGAGCTTAAAGCTTGCCGTTGCTTGCAGTCTACTAGATGTTCGCTGCTTTCCTGACAGAGTCTATATCTTACAACGCTTGCAGCTGTCTCGCGATGGGCCATTACTCAATGCTGAAATCTTATCACGCATCCCAATGTCGTTCAGGTCCCCCTCTCTGCTGCTCTTCCGCCAGATCTTCCACCTCCATGCACGCACATCATTAACAAGGCAGCTCAGTTTTATTTGCAAATTACTCATTATAAAATTTGTGTGCCTGGCAGCAGCAGCAGCAGCAGCTGGTGGGTGGCAATTCCTCCAAAATGCCACCGGGAACGTCTAACAGTAAATACATGCGATACAGCACTCTGTGGAAACTACTAAGACCACTCCCAGTCGCACTCACAGACCCAATCCCAATCCCAATCCCAATCGTAGAGGCAGCGCCAACCGCAGCAGCGATTGGGGGACTTTGTCGGCGACGCAGACTGCGCCAAAAGTCAAAATTTGTAGATTGTAATAAATCAAATAGCAATTACACGAAATTAGGCATGTTTTCTCAATTTTGCACATACACTCACACACACATGTACACACATACGAGCACAATCCTCAATCCAGTGCCCACATGGAGCACGGCTGCGGCATTAATTGCAGCAGCTGGGCAACGGGAAAATGTTTGGCGCGGTCCCCGCTTCAAATTGGTTGAAAGGGTTCAAAATGGCAACTTGAACTTGTCTAGCGGCTGCGGTGGTTGCAATGGAATAACAGTTCCCTGTTGCAGATGGTGTTGGGTACAGATGATGGTGTGGGCGGCAGCATATGTGCCAGCTTTCTAATTATGTAAATTTGTTGTTGTAGTGGTTGCAGTTGTTGTTGTTGGTAGCTTTGGCATAGCAAAACACCCAGCACTTAGTAGAAACAACAACAACAACGGCCACAGCAACCAGCTGCCCCTGGCCATGGTCATGGCCATGGCCAAGACATCGACAACAGCGCCGACGACAGGCGGCAGACAACATGCAGGAATTTCAGTCGCAGTCGCAGTCGCAGATCTTTCTCCTTGTTGTGCAGCAAAGTGCGTGCTTTGAGCATATTTATCTTATTTCTGCAGCGTTTTGGATTTTTATTACAAATCAATTGAAGCATCATTAGCATAATTTATACAAAGCGTTCGCTTAATGAACGATCGCATGGCCAAGACCAACTGGCCAGACCCGAAGGCAATTGGCTGCACCCTGGATGTCATGTCGAGAACCTTCTGAGCACGCTCACGAAAAGATCTGGCCAGACTAAATACAACTCAACGGTCTCCAAAGCTATTTGCAAATAAATGCGCGATCTGCTTCAGGCGAATAGGTATTGTGAGAAAAGTCTCAAGTTCAAATCAGGTATCAGAGTTATCAAAGTTAGCAATAAGCAATAAGCAAGGGCTTTTATCCCCTGTTGACTTTCAAGAGCTGAACTTTCCAGTCTCGAGAAAAGTGAACTAGTTTCAACTACAAAACGGAATGCAGGGCACAGTGGCCTGTCAGTAGTCCAAACGGAGCGTAATCACGATCATCAGTCAAATTGCAAATCCGCCGCTCGAACGGCGCCCTGACAATTTGAGTTGTCTTGTCTTGGATTGGATTGTCTCGGGCCGTTTGCGTTGTCGTTGCATTTTGGTTTGGGCCTTTGTCTGGGCCTGGGCCTGGGCCGGAGACTGGCGGCTTGTCGCTTTCCTGCGCCCATATCTTGAACAGCGATCGGTCACGTAGCGCCCGCTGCATTTTGTGGCCAAATGTAGCGCCAATTGCTACGCATTTGCGAGCACCGAGGCGCCTATAACAAATGCCAATCGTGTCGTGGACGATGCCAGCGACGTTTGCGACATTAGCGACGTTAGCGACGCCAGCGATATTTAATTGTTTCTGCGGCAGCAACTTATCGGGGAATTCCAATCGGAATTTTTAATTTCTGCAAGGCCTCCAAGGCCCGGCCAACAGTCGCCGCTGCGGCTCCTTGTCTGATGAGTGTCACTGCAGAATGCATAAAGCCCGCAGTTGTTGCTGCTGCTGTTGCTGCTGTTGCTGCTTCAGCTGTATGCAAATATGAGAGACAAAGGCCATAGCTGCTTTGGGGCATCATCTGAAAAGCATATGAAAAGTTGGCCAACTGTAATTACCGGCCCCGGCCACAGTACCGCCAGTGGCGTTGACAACTTTTTCACACCTGTTCAAACAAGTTAATTAACAGCTCGCAAAACTATATACAACAACAACAAAACAAAAAAAATTGAAACAAAATAAAATATGAAAACAAAAAGTGAAACAACGAACACTGAGAGCTGGCTCGAGCCTATGGGAAAGTTTCTAATTAAATGATTGTCATCTGTTGTGCGCCTGGCCAGCGGACAGCGGCACTGAGCACTGACCACTGCCGAGCAGAGCAGATGAGCGCCAGCAACAACAACCAGAAACAGAAACTTTTGTCATTATGCAGCCAGCGCTAAATAATAGCAAACAACTGAAATTATTAGCCAAGATGAGGCAGATGGCAATGGAGGCGAGTTGGCCAGCGTTGGTTTTTTTTTTTGTACATAGGCAACAACATAATCCCAACAAGAGCTGGAGTTAAACTCTGCATGTGCTTGTGTGTGTTCCACTGGCAATGAGGTCATCATCATCATCATCATTATCAGCAGCAGAAGCATACATCATCTGTAAAAAAAAAGTGCCAAAGCCAAAAAATGAAAACAGACAAAAAAAACTGAAAATAAAATGTGGTATCCACAAAACAGGCGCTGCAAGGTGGCAAATTTAACAGCTTTGCCATTTAATAAATAATAACTAATGAAAAAATTGAAAACTTTGGCAAGGCAACAGCTATAGCAGCCGATCTAAACATGCCATCTTAATTAAGAGCCAGCGAAATCTCTTGAGATTTGCAATTAATAACGTTGCTTGGAGCAGCCCCAAGAAGATCACTAATTTAGTCAAGAGTCGCTGCATTGAGTAAAAATCAGGTTATTGGCTTGGCATTTTACTATTGGTAAATGTGAGAGTTGTATATGCATTTTTGATACAAAATTTCAATAAGAGTTTGATAGTGTCTAGAAAAATAGTACTGAAAGGAGAGGGTTTAAATGATCTCAACATGGCTTAGGCTATGCAGTTAATAGGCGAATATACTCAAAAATAATATAGATACTGTGGATAGGAAGAGTATAATGCTGTAGCGGCCACGCCCACTTCAAATTATAGTTCTCAAATTATAGTTTCTTTTTTAAAGTATCATTCAAATTAATATAAGACATTATTATTACTTTCTATATTATGTAGAACAAACAAAACTAAGGCATGTGCCAAATTGTAAACTAAACTGAGCTTGAAAAAAACATTTAACTTGATATTAGATAATGAGAAAATATAATTTTTCAGGGTTTTTTCTATAGTGGAAGCAACTAAAGCTGAACTGGAAAAGCATCAAAATGACAGGGAGTTCACTTGATAAGTAGCACGGATTATGACTACAAATTTATAAAATTCAGAGAAAGTGTAATTTATAGCGATAGACAAGTAAGAACGTTGCAGTCGGGCGTTACCGACTGCGTTATACTCGTTCACAATCTTAATTATTATTATTATTTTAAAAAATTTCGATATTTGAGAATGGGGGTGGAGGTGGGGGTGTGAGTGGGGATGGGGGTTTGTCGCCGAAATTTTGTTCTTTAAAGGCGGTCGCCAGTTATCTACGCTCTAAATTTGGTAACTCTAGCTTAAAAACTGTAGGAGGGGGGGCGTTCTAGTGGGCGTAGTGGGCGTCTCATTTTTTAGGGGAGGTCATCAGCTATCTACATACCAAATGGCTCTATCTTAAAAACTGTGCGAAATATACACGTGTAATCGATTAGAGCTGCCAGATATATCGGTTTTTGCGAATACGGGGGCGGGAGTGGGCGTAGCCAAAATTTTTTTTTTTTTTGGTGTTTGGGGGAGCTTTCTAGTAATATAAATCCCAAATTTGGTGACCCTAGCTCAAAAACTGTGGGAGATATAGTCATATCCGATTTTTAATGGCGGAGGCGCTGGGGGGCGTT